>ML677358.1:2302206-2418849 GCA_007922305.1 Dermatemys mawii
TGTGTGCATTGGAGTGCAAATAAAAACAGAAACCTATTTTTCTTGGGGAAAGGAAATACAGCTGGGAGCGGGTCAGTTGAGTTAAAAGCCTCGTTTTGAAATGCCATTCTTCTGCCTGTACTTGCACTTCAGGGGCCCGTTGCACTGAGAATGAGGATGGGGACAGCGGGATCTTTTAAACGTCTTCCTGCATTTTTTCCAGTGAAGACTCAATATGGCAGTCGCCCAGCTCTGTGTTTAACAATTATTTCGATGCACCATTTATTTCTGCTTCCCCCCCCTTGACCGTTTGCAGCTTATTAAAACGTCATTATCAGCCATGTTTCAAACGGAGACACACAAGGGGGAGAAGAAATAGTTATTCTTGGGACCAATAAAATCCAAGAAAGAGGTGACATTTCACAATAACTGAATTAAAATGGGAAGGGCTGCCACTGTTTGAAAGAAAAGTCCAACTTCTAGGATACACCTGTTTCTATGGAGGCCCAGGAAAAATGGCTGGAAATGAAATACCTCACAAAGCCCCTTACAGGAGGCTTATTTTGAAGGAGAAAGCTCTAGACCTAGCAGGCTGTATGGTTAGGAGGGGGTTTGCAAGACAAACACCTCCCATCCTAACTGGGGCCGGATCTAACTCCCACGCTACAGAAAGATTCCCATTAGGCTTCAGTGCGAAGGTTCCGGCGCTTGGCTGGGAAGCCTGACGTCTGTGCAAGGATTTCAGGGTGTTTGTAGCTTGTCTGTCCACACGCTGGTTTCCAGAGGAGATAAAGGTCTGACTTTTTGGATGCTTCCTTCTGGCCGTGCAAATGCGATCAGTCTTGTGATGTGACAGTGCGTCCTTTCCACTGTGTGACGAGACAAGGGAGGGAGGGAGCCCAGCTCCAGACTTAGGGTTCCGTGCGATGAGTTTACAGTTTAGTAGTACACGAAACAGCTGCTGGTTCGAGGGTATAAACCGTCCAAACACAGGCGAATAGACAAGCGTAGTGACCCCCGTCCGCTGGTCCCACGTGATTAACGATAAAAATAAGCCCTGCAAACTTCTAGGGCAGGGAGAAGTGTGAGGTTTAGAGCCACGTCGAACACAAGCTGTTGATTAGTCCCTGTTCATCCAGATCTTTTCTCCTCTTAACAGTTACTTCCCACCCGGGAAGATAAAGCACTTGATAGCGTTTTTTAAATAACCCCCTTCCCGGAGTTATCAGTGCCAGGGACTAAGATCCGCTGGGCTAGGTCATGTTATCTCTTGTCTTCGCTGCTGTCCCCGGACGCTGCCCTGTCACGGGAGACGCCATCCGCATTAGGACCCAGACTGGAACCTTTCCGTCCCCGGTCACTCACACAATCCCACGCCCGCCACCACCAGAGCCCTCTCCCGGGGGCTCACCTAAAGACATTCACGGAAAAGTCCGATCCGTGTTCCTGCCACCGACCTAGTCAATAATTCCCACTGACTTCAGTTGGCCGCAGAAGCGAACTCCCTCTCTCTATAGTTCTGGCATCAAACCCCCCAGAAATACAGACAGGCCCTCTGAAGTGAATACCTGCCGTAGGAATGAATTTCTAGTGAACCAAAGGAGAACGACACGTGTGTACACAAACTCAAACACATGCGTAGGCTCCTACGGCTATAGCGAGGTTCAAGATTCAGAAGACAGTAATACGATTGGAGTCAGTGTAGTCTGCAGGACTGGGCGCTCCGTATGAGCTCTGGAAATTTAGTGTTGGCTTTGGCACAGACTGGTGTGACTTCCGTAAATCATTTCCATTCGCCGTGCCTCAGTTTCCCTGCCTGTAAAAGCGTTGTAAGTACTAATTTGTTTGTACAGGGTTTTGAAGAAGGGACGTGCTGTGTGAGACCACAGCAAATGGCTTTCATCAGAGGAAGGTGGGTTTTTTTTCCATTTTGGAGGACAGGGCAGCCTGTTTAATTTCTCTTTCTAGCTATGTGATTTTTTTTCCACTGCGGGCTGAAGTAAGAACCAACTAGTGAGTAGCTAGCGGCCAGTCGGGAATATTCCCTACAGGGTTCCGATGTTTTCAAGTCTTAAGTAGAAACAACAACACTCCCTTTATTTTAATTTCTTCTGGATTTATCGGAAGAATTTATCTCCCTGCGGGGAGAGATCGGAGCCTGTCTCGCTAGTCTCACAGTCTGATGGAAATGATTGTCCTGGACCAGGAAGAGGCGTGCGGCTATCATTGGCAGAGTGTGAGCATCTCTGAGATGAATGATAAGGTCAGGGTTGCAGAGAGTTGATCTGAAAAGGAGCAGCGCTCTCTCTCTCTCTGTGATCTCTGTTGTGTTTTGTTCATGGTCCATCTTGGTTTTAATGTCCAGCCCTAATTAGAACTGAAGAGGATATTTCCTCTCCCAGCGCTTCTCTGGGCAAAGAGGCACCAACAGATTTTTCAATAACGATGAAAACATCTGGACAGATCTTTAACTCTCAGGCATTGAGCTGCTTCCTCGGAGACGACCTCCCTCCCACCCCTTTGGTCAGCTATCACTGTCCCCCTTCCTGTCCCATTCGTGTGAATCAGAGAATCATAAAATCATATCTTTGGGCATTAATGGGCCTTTCTGCACAGGGGAAACGGTCTAAAAATGCTGCAGGGTTGCTAACTTTAACATTGGGTGCCCCAGTGAAGATGGGCCCTGTTAACCAAGGTTAGATGACATAAAGGTAAAAACACTTGAAACCAGTCTGGGTGCTCCTGCAGTTATTAGCCTGGGTGGAGTTGCACTTCAGCAGAGGCTAGAGACTTGCCCAAAAAACTCTGTGTAGACACAACCTCTAAGGCTGCAGAGCGGAGGGGAAGCAAGTTCTAATTGTGGGGATGGCTTTTAATGATGTGGTCAACTGTAAAATGGACTCAAGTGGTCAAACTCCTTTTGCACAGGTCACCAGACAGTCCTCTGAGGGAACAGCTTTGGTCACAGCCAAGCAAGGTTGTATTTGAACTACCAGCCTAGGAGAGAAAATATCACAGCACACCCGCTCTCCTTGTTCCTGTCCTCTTTTTTTTTTTTTCTCCTGTGCTGCTAATACAAGCAAAAATTAGGAGAAACTATAAAAGTAACAGTTAGTTGCTATATTGCATGTAGGCTTTTTATTTTATATGGGGAAAGTGAGAGGTGGTGGACATATCCAGTGCTGGTAGAGCCAGGATCTTGGAATTCACATGCTGCCCCCTATGTGTCTATATACATAATGACAAAAGAGAAGGCACCTGGGTAAAAATGTGACTTTAATTTTGGCATCTCTGGAAGTTTAAAATATAGATCTACTACTTAAGACAAAATCATCAAGCAAGAGGAAAACATATGCAAATATTGGCTCTGATTCAGCAGATACTGAAGTAGGAGCCCAGTTTTAAGCATTCCAGTGTAGTCCTACTGAAGTCACATGGGATTAGTAAAAGTAAGGTAGACATGTACTTCAGCACCTTGCTGAATTGGGTCCAGAACAAGCCTCACAGAATCTGGCTACATGCTGAAGGCTCATAGTCTATCTGTGATTTTTTTTTCTTAGGAGGAAGAACCATTCTTGGAACAACAACAAAAATAGATTGAAAAACATCCAGCTGTGTGTCTCAGAATTTTAAATATTTGAAAAGGAAAGGCAAGGAATTCTTATGTCTAAAATGTGATTTTACTTAGTTCCCATTAAGATAGAAACAAAGCAAATGGCAAACCCCTAAGTACTTCTAGAGAAAAAATGTGCTTAACCACATTTTCAAACTTTCTGTCTGACTTTCTCTTTTTGACATATAATATCTATCCTGGCAGCCAATGGGTCATATTGTAACTTGTATCATTGCTCTCACTGATGACAAAGCCCAGCACACAGCACTAAAAAAATAATATTCACAAAATATGCACCTGATCCTTCAGTCCTTACTCAGGCAAAACTCCCCACTGAAGTTGAGGGGAGATTTGCCTGAATAAGGAATGGAAGTTCAAATCCAATGAAAACGGGACATATCTGTAATGCTACATTTGAGAAAGATGGGCATGTATGTAAAAGTCACTGCTAGATCTCTGACTAGCTGCACCAATTCTGAGATTCTAGGCATCCATCGTTGGTACAGCTTTCAAACTGTAATATAGGTCTAACGAAGAGATCTTTTAGCCATCTGCTTAGAGCAGGAAGTCTCTCTCTCATTCTCATTCCTAATGCATTTATTCTGAAAGATTTGTTAGCATTTTCTGGATTAAAACTCCAGTGGGATAAAATGTCCTGAAATACAGATTTACGTCCTCCACTCTGACATGAGTAACTGATGTTGGCTCTGTGTATATTTTCATGATAAGCCCCAGCAGCTCTGGAATAAATCTTCATTTTATACTTGACATCTGAAATGACTGGTGGTTGGAGCCAATCTGAACTGATTTTATATTACACTCAAAAATTATGCACATGAGAATATTAAGGTTGCCCATTATATTAAGAGAATCAAGCACTCAAAAGTTAGAAAGTGCTAGAATTAAGGCTGCCCATGAAACCTAAATTTATCCCTTTTGTATATTTGCATTGTGATATAAACTCTAATTACTTG
Source organism: Dermatemys mawii (assembly GCA_007922305.1). Lineage (NCBI taxonomy): Eukaryota > Metazoa > Chordata > Testudines > Dermatemydidae > Dermatemys > Dermatemys mawii. Next base: position 2,306,773 of record ML677358.1, read on the forward strand.
GTCATATACTGAATGTTGCCCTGGTGATTTGTAATTCTTAGACATAGGGGAGGTTTAAGATTCTCTCTGAATTTCCTTTGCCCTTGTTGGCTCAAGTCAGATGCTGCATATTATAAGAGCCAAGCTGGTGGTGTGCTGTACATACAGTCATTTTGAGTGCCCCGGATTTATCTGATGATGCAGAAGCAGTCAAGCGCTATGCTTCTTGTTACTAGGGGTCTCTCTCTTGTTCATGCATGTTTTGTAATTTAAATGCAAGTGACATGCTAAATCCCTGAAGGTGTGAGATCTTCACTCAGCTGCCTCTCTGGACATCCCTCTTGTCCACAAATTGAATGAGCACTGGAAGGGCCAGAGATTAAAGCCAGAAGCAATCAAAAACATGTTTTGGCTGTAAATGACACTCTGACCCACAGTATGGAAACAGGACTGGGAAGTGAAAACAAGCAAGGAGACCCAGTGTGTAACACCAATGAGGAGATGCCACACAACTGAGTCAAAAGCCAGGTCATCTATTGCTAATATTTGAAGTGGAATTTGAACAGTTAATTTTGCCTGATGTAATGACTTTATAATTTAGGAAACAACTGAATATCTCTGATTGACTGAGAGGGTTTTCCTGCCCATGCTCAGTTCTTATTAGAATGTATTATGTCTAATTTCCACTTCAAAATAATTAAGACCATTGAAGATCTTCTTAGAATGAAGATTCCATTTATAGAATTCTTCAGCCTGCTACACTGCCAAGAATGGCAGGCCTGTCATGTCTGCTTGCTTCGGTGTTAACTCTGTAAATACCTCCACATAGAGCCACTCTAGGGCTAGGTTACTTCATGGTGTCAAATGTGCTGATGCTTTTTTGTAATGGAGACAGTAGTCCATTAGGAACTGGACTGAGACCATTTCATCTAGTCCATCAAAAAGAAGTCAGATGGGACCAACTCTGGATTTGAACTGGATTACAGTCAAGAGGTTAAAGACTCCCTATCCCATCACTGATATAGCCCCACCATCACAACTCCTTTGTGCTCTCATTCCTGTGCTTAGTTTTTGAAATAAACATAACTGAGATTTCTGCTAGATGGAGCTGAAGAAGGTTCCCTCATCTTATCTAGGCCATGCTGTAAGCATGAGGCTCTGCCCAAGGAGCATAGCGTAATATATTTTATATAATATATGCCTGTGTGTAAATTTAGAGTTCACAACTCCCTCACACAATTGCAGAGCTCAAGGACTATCCTATCAGATGACAGCTGGCTGGTGGGGTATTTATAATCCATTGCTGACTGGAATGGATATGAATCTGTCATCCTTCATGCTATTGGGACACCATGCAGCTAAGGGTTGATGATGCTAGTGGCTATTTGCGATCTTTTCTGGCAGTAGCTTAACATGCAGTTCTCAGCTGCTGAATGAATCTCATTCACTGTGAAAGATTGTTGCCAAGATAAAATGCTGCCCAGCTCTCCCTCTTCTGCCACCACAACAGGATATCTGAATTTTGACATGGCTAGCAGGCTGTAGACCAACTGTGACCAAAGCATCACCTGCAGGTCCAGTGTAGTCTGTAGAGTTCTACAGTGCAACTCACAGCTTCTTACCTCTTGTAATGCAGAGGTGGAGCTTGTGCAGATTACTGGTCTCAGCATGCAATTGTCTGTGTTGATCTGCACATCCATATTGAAGCAACAGGTCATGAAATGCCCGGAATGGCTGGGATTTATTCTTTTTAAAGCAAATTTACTGCAACTCTTTGGCTCCTGGCATGTTACCATGGAGCCTCCCAGCTGGGCAAGGTTTGTCTGACACCTCCAGTCCCCCAGTCCACCGCTCTGTGTTGTATTTTGCCCTTTAGAAAGGTTAATCTGATACCTAAACAAAGCTGTCCAGAAAGGCAGTCTCTGAAATGGATGCCTGGGTTTCAGTGTCACATGGGAACCCACTGGGAGGTGGAAGGCTGCTTTGGGTCAGGATTTCAAAGATCACTGAAAGGATGCTCTGGTTTCTGGGGTGGGGCCTCAGTGCTTTGGCTTAAAGCCTTCAACAAAATTTTGAAGAAACTTTTGGGCAAGAGTTGCCTTCTTTCTTTCTTTCTTTCTTTCTTTCACTGAATATGAGTCTCAGGAAGGTGAGGGCCTAAGAGCCCTGGCTGGTGCCAAGTATGGTGTGCACAAAAGCTTCCCCCACCCCAGCACTTGGAGATGCTGTGTGGGCTAGTTCATTCCTATAATATCTGTCTGGTTTTGAATGGTGAGGATGTACCTAGGTTTCTAGATATGGTTGCTCATCACTGTGGTATCTGAGTGCCAGGCTCACTACTGATTTTACTTTAGAGACTCAGCTGTCTCAGCCTGGCTTCTTTCCATCTGACCTGGCTGTTTTTAACGTCTCCCTGAGAACGAATGTTATTTGTGTGACAACAGTGATGCTCCTGTCACGTGTGGCCTGTGCCTATTGGAGGTTTACCCATTTGAGGTTGGCAGAAGGATAAGCTAACCACAGTGGATTTCTCCTCTCAAATGAACTAAACCAAAGCACCAGAACTAGCCAACCTCCCTCCCGCACCAAAATTCATCCTCTTCTCTTTGCCAGTTGTCTGTATTTTGATTCATTTTTAACCCAATATCTATATGAATTCAGACCCTCAGTTTTCCACCTGATTAACACGAATGTCTTGTTATCTGAATGGTCCTCTGCTTTGTGCTTTGGCTTTTGCATGAGTTAAATGCGATTTATATTGGCAGAATTCCCCTATATGCTCTCTGGACTCTCTGTGTGCATCCTACCTGCTAGCATAGCTGAGTCACCAGCTAGCTGATTTGCCATAATTAGAACTGGATTTCAAGAGATGCCTAAACTGATAACTCCTCTTGGCATCTTGAACTACATCTAAGGCAGCAGTCTGATGACCAAATGGTGTATCCTGTTAACACACAGTGGTTAATGGAAAAAGAAATGCACCCTAACAGCTCCAATGTTCCCAGTGTGTCTCCTTTTGTTATTTTGCTATTTGTGAATGCATAGAACAAAGCCTGCCCCTGCAAATCTGTGGATGTGTTGCAGAGAAAGGTCCCAGCATACTGTACCTATTGTGGCTGTTGAGGAATCTGTGATGCAATGTGATGGCATATGTGACAGTGTGAGGGAAAGAGTGATTGCTGGGTAAAGCCTCAAGGAGCGCGATTAGATTACAGCCTGTCTGTCAGGGAGACAAAATGAACTACTATTAATTTTGGAGGAGGGAGTAACCTTTATTTACTCTTTGGCACAAGATACGTCTGCTGCAAAAGGCAGCAGCGAACATTTGAGAAGTGGTCAGAAAGCCAGCTCAGCAGCCTGCTTACTCTCTCTTGATGGCCAGGTCTGATGGCTGTTTATATATATGAGTAGGTTTGCCAGAATTAAGGGGAAAACAGAAAACTGAAACAATTAACAATTCCCCTTCAAAGGAGGAAATTTAAATAGGGAGAAAGATTTACACTGAAGAAAACCCAACAGCTGTATCTGTGGCTAAAATCTACACGTCCCTCTCCTGGTGATGTTAGCTAGTGGGAGCAGATCCAGCAGCTGCCCCCAAATTCAAAGTGTGGTCTTCCCAATTTAACGCTCTGTGACTTCACTGCTGTTATCTGGATTGTAGGTTTAGCTGACATGTTTTCACACCCCTTACATACCCATTGCTACAGTATGATGCTCTCAAGTAGGGAAGCAGCACCTTTACTCTGGATGCATGTTACTTAGCTGATCAGCTAATACCATAAAGGACTCTCACCTAGTGTAGCTGGGGCAGGAACAGGACAGTAGCAAGACTTTTGGTCTCAGCTCATCATATATCTAGGGTCATTGTCAAAAATCATGCAGTGTTGTTAAAAATCACACAGTTCTTTCCTCAATGTCATCAATAGGATGGATGCGCTAGTATTTAAAGAACTACTAGGATAAGACTAAGGGGTGCGGGATTCAGTTCCCAGCTCTGATACAGACTTGGGCAAATCACTTCACTGTTCTGTATCTCTAGTTCCCATCTGTAAAATGGGGATAACAATACTTTCTTTGAGTGTCTTATCTATTCAGGTTGCAAAGTCTTTGCAGCAAGGAATGTCTCTTCGTGCATGTTTGTACAGTGCCTAGCACAATGGAGTCCTGATCCTGTGATACAGTTAGTAATTCAAAATTTCAACATATCTGTTTGGCAAAATTTTTCAGTATTTTTCCTGAACATTTCTCACTGGTTTATAATAGAGTGGTGAAAATTTTTCAAAATTCAAAACATATACAACAAATTTTCCATAATAAATTTTGACCAGCAAAATATTTTCATGAAAAACACTAATTTTCCCCCTCTTGAAATCCCATTTTTTTACTAGCTCTAACAAACAATAATAAAAATTGAGATTATAGCACCTGAGTGGAGTTTTAAAATGTAGTTAACTTTTCGCTATTTTTTGCTGTTTGTTTTTGCATTTCACTCAACATTGCTATGGCAAAGAGATTCCCCTTCCACTCCTCATGCACTAGCACATTGCTGCAATGTTTTGGATAGAGATACATGTTTAAATCCAAACAATAAAAGCCCAGATGTTTTCACTGAAATTAATAGAAATATTTTCAATGATAATTTGGTTTAAATATTAAATGTTGCAAAGTTTCCCTCCTGCCCAACCTACATTTTAGACCTAAAAACACTGTCCCCCCCCCGCCTCCCCCCCCAAAAAAAAAGAAAAAGAAAAAAAATGGTAGTGAGATTACTTCACTGAGACCTCCTGGAGAAATAGCGAGAGGCTTGTCCTATTCTCCAGAGAGACTCTGGCTGTCCCTTCTCTAATCCTCCGAAGCCTTGCAGTCTAGAAGCCCTAGCCCCACCCCCTGTGTATTGTACCTCAGCAATTATCCTCTGTTTTGCTGCTTACTTCTGTGTTTGCCATTTGTGCCTCCAGGCCAGACAGAAATGTCCAGTTTTCAAAATTCTCCCCAACCCCATGCATAGAGATGTTTAAAAAAAAGATCATGAATTAAACATTGGCTGACCAGATAGCAAGTGTCAAAAATTGGGACAAGAGGTGGGGGTATTAGGGGCTTATGTGAGAAAAAGACCCCAAAATTGGGACTGTCAATATAAAATCAGGACATTTGGTCACCCTAGCTTAACATGAACTTTCAAAACAGTTTTTGGAATTATCTGTCTCACTGTCATGGATTGACTCACAGTGAACCCAGACAAAATGGGAACACAGACTTCAGGAAAGGCCCACAATTCTTGTTTGTGAGTCACTCTTCTCGATTGTGAGTAGATACTTGGTTTAGCTGTGTCTGTCTTTCTAGATTTTTGTATTTGTTGCAGTACAGGAGCACTTGCATTAATTACACTGCGGTTTTCCTGCAGTTTTCACTGCAGTGAAGCTCTCCTTCCCCCTGGAGCTGCCAGACTCTTCCCTTAGGAAAGTTACCTCTGCAGACCTGCTCACTCATTCCTGCTAGCCTTAGAAGCCAAACTAAAGCACTGAAGTTGCAGCCACTAACTTCACTGAGGGTCCAGATCCTAGGACTTTGCATTGAAACTTCAGTGTGGTTTGATGGTATTGATTTAAGACAAGCTTCATATCTCCAATTATGAATAAAGTAACAGTAGCTAATGTGAGTAATTAACTCTGCAAGCCTGAAACTGTCTGAATAGGGATGAAAACTTTCAGGCAAGTCTTTTCTATTTGATGCATTGCATGTGCACACAGAAAAGTTTATCTTGACCCAAACCATACTTCACAAGTCCTCTTAGCAGCTGGATTTGGCTTCATGAATATGAACGTATCAGACAAGAACCATATTCTGCATTCCTGAAGTCACATTAACTGCTGGAGACTTTGGCACAAAATATCCCCAAACAGAAACTAGAGCAAAGGCTCAGTTCCAGGAGTTTTATGGCCAGATGGCTATTTTGAGCAAAAGGAAAAGAGCAAAATGTCAAATATGGTTCTACTTTGAAAAGTAACGTAGTAAAAAACCAATGTAGGCTGCTACGTAAATGGTTGGTATTTTCAAAATGGTTTGGGAGATTTAGTTATGCAGCTTCCATTTAGGTTAATACAGTGGAGCCCCGGTATAACGCGAGTTCGGTTATAGCGCGGTTAGACCGTGGCTCCCAAGTCCTGAGTTCTTTGTCCCCAGCAGGTGTGGGGGCCAGGGCTTCTCTCCCCCACTGGGCAGTCAGGAGAGAAGCTGCAGTCTCCCCTGCCAGGGACAGAGAACTCAGGACTGCAGGCAGGGGCTGCGGCTTCTCTTCTCTCTGCCCAGCAGGGGAGAGAAGCTGCGGCCCCCACCTGCAGGGACAGAGAACTCTGGGGCTGCAGACTGCAGCCCGGGAGTTCCCTGTGGAAGCCGCGGCTCCGCGCCTGCCAGGACCAGGGGACTCCGGGCTGCCGGAGACCCCAGTCCAGGCAGGCGAGCCGCCGAGGCTACCCTGGAAGCCACTGCCCTGCGCCTGCCGGGACTGGGAGACTCCGGCAGCCCGAAGAGCCCTGGTCCCAGCAGGCGCAGGGCAGCGGCTTCCAGCAGGCTTCTCTGGAAGCCGCTGCCCCCACGCCTGCCCAGACAGGGGACTCCGGGGCTGCAGGCGCTGGTGTCCCCGGCCCCCGGCAGACGGGTTGGCAGCGGCTTCCACAGAGAAGTCTGGGGCTGCCTGCCCGCTGCCTGCCAGGGAGTGGGGCCCCGCTATAACGCCACCCCGCATTAAGTGCGATGGGATTTTATGGATCCCATCTGTCGCGTTATAGCGGGGCTCCACTGTATTTACAGTGTTGTTGTAGCTGTGTTGGTCCCACTGGGATATTAGTGGATATTGTCTCTTTAATTTAAATTAAATGGAAGAAATGTGTCTAAATCCCCCAAACTCTTTGAAAATTTGAGCCCCTATGTCTCAGTGACTCAGCTCAAATCTGTTCAATTTACAAGGGAAAAGATGGTTTTTCGAAGTGCCAGCCCCATGAGAACTGAGACTGAGATTTGACAGTCAGTGAAGTTACAACAATGAATTTGTCCCAAATAGCTTTTCCTGCTGTCCTATATGCAGGTTAGAGTTAAGCAGGAAATGGTTTTCTTGACCCATCAGAATTTTCAAGTTAAAAAAAATTATTTGAAATTTTTAAATTTTTCACAAACTGAAAATCTGAAAAAAATTTATATCAGGTCAAAATGTTTTGTTTTCATAATTTCATAACGTATTTTAATTTTGATGTTTAACTTTTTAAACTTTTTTTCCTGTAAATAAACTTACATTTCAAAATGAATAGTCATCTCCATCTGAAAAACTGAACTTTTTTGTTTTGAAAATGTGAAAATGAGACTTTTTGGTCATTTTTAAAACTTTTTTTCAATGATTTTTTGACATGGCAAACTCATAAAAAGTAATATTTTCTTGAAACAGTTTCAATTGACAAATTGGCATATTCCAATGAAAAGATTTTTTTCCCCTGAAATTTTCGGACTAGCTCGAATGCAAGGTTCACTGGGGGACTTGATCCTGACTTCTGATATTCAGGATTCCGATTAGATAGCTACAATCTATATAACCTACAAGTCTTACACAATGTGTCTTTCTAGGCAGAAGCTCAAAATGATTTCCCCAGCAAGCTAAGAATCCCCCCATAAGCACTTTTAGGCATTGACTGTATCCTTTGTCGTCTTAAATTCCCTCTGTAATTTCAACTGGATACAGTGTGTTTTCACTTTCTGCATTAAACTCTTGTATATGACTAAACCACTATGTTCTACCCCAGCACTGTCTGCATTTTAATGATGGGTGTCTTGATTTCTGAATGTGCCTGACTCATACCAAACTTTGGGTTCCTTTGGGGTGAAAACCTGGAGATAAATGTAAGATGTAATCGTTAGCTTAAATTCTTTGTCCTGATCATGGAAGTGGCAGGGTAAAAAAATGAGTCCATCCTTTCATGGCATGATCTTGCCCTTCCCCCAAGTCACCCTTGCAGAATCCACTCTGTGGGTATTTTGCAGCATTCAAGAAAGGGATTGTGTGAGAAGACAGCTGCTCAATGCAGTGGTGGTGGTGTTGTTGTTGTTATGATGATTATTATCTGAATTGTAGTAGCACTTAAGAGCCTCATTCCTGGACCAAAACTCCACTGTATGAGGTGACGTGCAAACTCAGACCCTGCCCCAAAGAGCTTATATCCTCTCCACACCCACATGCCAACCTCAGCAAGCATGAACTTAAGCAAGTTCCTCACTGCAGTGCGCTGTATCCCTGAGCACTGTTTCTAAGGGCAGTGGCCAGTGGGGCTGTCCCTGGTAGCACAGCCTCAAATGAATGGCAAATCTCCTAGCACTTCTGAAGTGGGAAGGGGTTGATGGCAAATCGTCCCCTACTGTCAGGGACAAATGAGAAAATTGTGAGTCCAAACTCTCTTTCCCACTGCCTATTGAGGCATAATTCACATAGGAGAGCATCAACCTGCTATTAATAACAACCCCCTCGGGGAACTATTCAGGAGAAGTGTTGGCCAGGTTCAGAAGGTGACAACTTTCCTAGAAGAACGGTGGCTGAGATATGTGGCCTTGAAGCAGAATGGTTGCCATAGGGCCTCTCTGGTGATAGGCACCCATAGCCATTTGTCAGAGGCAGAGAGAGATTTTGCTGTTTCCATCAGGGATCACTCAGTGCTTTAAGCGAATTTCTCTCTCATCCCTACCCCACCTAGCCTGAAACCGTGTCTCTCTCCACCTGCAGATCAGTGGGTTGGATCCTAAAGAATGTGGAATAATATTTGGAGAAAAAAGTGGTGGTGGCGTTTTCCCTTTCCCAGCCTGTATGTTTCTTTCTATCGAAATGTGTGGCGCAATGTTGCCTTCAAGTGAAAACCGAGGAGTACTGCAGGGTACAGAGAGCCAGAGACTGACCATCAGAATTGATAGCAGCAGACCTGGGAACTACTCTTAGAACTAAAACCAGGACAGGCAAAGCCCTGGGCGGGAGAGGGAGCCAGTGAACTCAAGCAAAATGGGGATCAGCAATACTGACACACTTGCTCTGGCATCTCTTTGCAGCCCTAATAATCTCCACACCATTTGAGGCCCCTAGAGACCTGTCACAGAACACACTGAGATTAGAAGCAATTTGAACTCCTCTCCAACCACTTACCTATGTGTCTGATCGAGGACTTTGTGTGTGGGGTTGAGGTTGCCAGGATGAGATCAAGCCAATTTTATTATCCAATCATCTCCCTATACAGATCCACAACTAATAAGGTGAGATGTGGTGACTCTGCACATCTTTTCTGGGTTAACCTCACAAATTTTTACTGTGAGTATTTTTCTTTGTGCTGACAATGGTGATTTACAGCAGAAAGAGAGAAAAATACATCTTACTTCTGTTTCATTCTATGCATCCGATGAAGTGGGCTATAGCCCACGAAAGCTTATGCTGAAATAAACTGATTAGTCTCTAAGGTGCCACAATTATTCTTCTTTTTATTTAAGAATTATAAGAGCTCTTCTTCGAGTTACAACTGCAAGTCCACACCCGTTGTTCTTCCAGGCCAGGAATTTAAAACCAGATCAGTAGTGAGAACTAATTATTTTTTTCTGGCAGAATCATTTCTCTCTTTAAAAAATGTGACCTGCCTTGGAATTAATAGTACAAAAAGAAGTGTCATGTTCTGTGAAGATAAATTCAGAAAACTTTATCTTCTTAAAGGGACAATTGGGAAGTTAAAATGTAGTCATTTTAAAGAATGAGTTAGAAGTTATTCAGGTCCTACACATGTCCCTGAGTCTTCTGGCCACTTTTTATGGTTTTGCAATCATATTTCCCTATTTTTTAAAAATGTCTTTTTCTTTCCTTTGTTGCTGTGTGAAAAACCCACACAAGTCAGAGGGAAAACTGATTGACACTACAAGAGAAACCGTGAAACTGACTATGCACACAGTGCTGTCAAATGTACAGAGCAAATAAATTGAAAAAACAGAAACATCTTTTTATTTCTTTCAGTCCTAGCAATCTCAGGTGCTATTTGTAACAACAGGAAATAGAAGGATTCACACAGAAGTGAGATTTATAAGTGAGGTGTGGTCCTTTTTAAAAGGTGATTTATTTTTGTCATGATTACAGTGAGGAGTTGGCTTTCTCCTTGCATCTGATTTGCATGGGGGGAGAGTGCAGGAGGATTTTGGCAGCTGGGAAGCTGGTTTGTCCTAGCAGATGTTGGAACACTGTAGGGAACAAATGGGGGACATGTCCCTCATCCCTGGCTTCTTAATGTCCTGTTGATGTCTTCACCATTGCATGTCTCCCTCATGCATTTACACTTGTTTTCTCCCCTCCATATCCCTTCCACTTTTTGTAGAAAAAAGTGGAAATCACCTCCTATACGTGGGAGGTGATTTGATGCTATGGAGTAGGTTGGAGGCAAATGTCACAGAGATGGTGCAAGTACAAATGTTGACAGATGGCTGGGTCTGGTTGGAGGAGCAGGAGCGCTTTCTTGGGTGGATGTGGAAAGGTTGTGGCAAGCTGGACAGTTGGGTAGTGGACACAGTTATGCAGGATGGGGATAGCAACAGGCTGCTAAGTTTTGCAAATTGTTACAAGTTGGGCTGAATCCCAGAGCTGACCTCACAGCTGACTTGTCCCTTGACCTGAATTCTCTAGCAGTAATCAAATGATTGCAATCATCATCAATTCATATTACATAGTTTTGTTTCATTTCAATTACCATTCAAGCTGTGATGTCCCTTAGACACACATGTCCATAGTTCTTCCTGTTCTGGAAGGTGCTTTCCTCCATACTGCTGCAAGATGGCGTTGCAGCACAGGGAAATGAGCCCTGTGCCTGAAGGTGGACTGGCCTCAGAGATACTTTTGTGCAGTAAATATTCTAGCAGTAAGATGAGTTCCCTAAAGCAATCAGCAAGTGACTGTGCCAGTCATTGAGGGGGAAAGGAAAGGAAAAGAAAGGAAAGGAAAGCAATGTAACCAAAGGCTGAGATCTGTAATCAGATTGCTTGCTGGACATTGAGGGCTGCATTCAGACCTGGTATAAGGGTACAGCCCCTATGGAAGACTGTGGGCCAGATTCAACACTGATATAAGACGGGGGTAAATTACATGTCTACTGTAAGCTGGTAAGAAAATGGGTGTAATAGGCAGATCTAGGTAATGACTAAGGAGGACAACCCCAACATACTGCAGAGCCCTGTTCTGCATGGATTATATCTATTGCTGACAGAGACTTGAGGTTGTTGTGTCAATGCAGTGTTGAATTGACTTGTGTAACACACACCCATCAGTCAAATGAAGCTTGGTGTAGAGGGCTTTCCTATGCTGTGTTGCATTTTCCTTGTATTAGTTGCTCTTTCTGCCATTCCCCGCCTTTTGTCCCCTTAACTTGTAAATCTGACTTGTTTCATTCACCTTACACCTCATTTCTGATCCATTTACACTGTTGCTGGATTTGCCCCACAGAGCCCTACCGTGGACATACTTCACACCCAGAATCACCATGAAGCAGCAGGGGAGGCATGGACAGCACTGCGGTGAACCCCTCAGGCAGTAATGAGAAGGAGCTGGTGACTTTGGAGATGGTTACCAAGTTGCATCTCAGTCTTCACTGATCATATCTTCTGTTCAGAACAAAGTTGGCAGATCCACATGGCTGGCCATGAAGCTCTAGCATTATCATGCTCCTCTTAGCAGTGCTTCTCAGTACCTCGCAACATGGCCAGGGTGCAGCTGCTCTGACTTGGCCATTCATGAGCATGTTTTGCCCAAGTTGTGTCTGCCTGGATTGTGGCAGATTGCTTATATGCTAACACTGTTATTTTTAAAATCCTCTAGCCATTATCCTTGGCTAGATTCAAGACCATGTCCTTGATCCTCATTCTGATAGATATCTTTGCCCATGCACGCTTGCCTTTAAAAGATCCTGTGACCGTGTCTTTGCTGTACAGGGTGTGAGATTCCTTCCCTCGAGATCTCAGTCCATCTCTCCCCACTGCTAAAAATTATTTGAAACCATTCCCCCGCACGCTTCCCTATGTGTTTTTCCTGAACGACCTAGTGGGGAAACAGCATGGCCCAGTGGCTAGGCCACTAGCATGGGAGTCATAAAACCTAGGTTTTATTCCTGGGTCTGACATTGCCCTGCTGTGTGTCTTTGGGCAAGTCCCTGCCCCTCTCTGTGCCTCAGTTTCCCCTCCCCGCCCTTTGTCTGTTGAGCTTGTGAGCTCTTTGGGGTTGGCTCTTCTATGTGTTTGTACAGGGCCTAGCACAGTGAGGCCTCCAGTTTGCTTGGGGACTGTAGGAGCTATACGATACTGATAACAATAATGTTCCTGGTTTTAGTGGATCAGACCTTCACACCCCTTTCTCATTACATGAATGGAGGTGGATTTTTATCCTATTGCTTTCGTATATATTTCAGAATGGTTTTCATGTTGCACCTGCCCCGAGCAGCTTGGCTAGAGGGGTGTGACAATGGTGGGGGACACTTTCCTCCCTCATCCTTCTGTTACTCCCCCATTCATCGTGGGAGAGTTGTTAGTGCCCAGAGCAACCACCTCTCTGAGCTGCACCGTGTATGTAGGCTTTACCTCATTAAAGCCTCATCAATCATCCCTCCTTCATTTCTTTTGCAATTATTCTGACCCTTCCTCCCCATCTTGTCCCTGCAGCAGGCCCCCTGCGGAAGGGAGGCATGTTGCCTCTGCTGTATCATTTCCTCCACTCCCTGTGGAGATTGCAGAAGCCCCATGGGCGGTGTGTGGGGCATAGAAGTCTGTTTCCTAGCACCCTACAAGGATCCTGCTCAGAAGTGAGGACTGATGGATTCAGCACTAAGTTTGTGCGGCCATCCCTCACTGATAAACTCCCCAGAGAGGGGATTTCAGGGCCAATAGGAGGTCCCTGTTGGGGCAGCTCCTATCCTGTCTTCTTTTTATTATTTCCTCTCTTATCTACCACCTCAGTTCCCTCCCTTTTCTGTTCCCAGTTATTTCTGTTGACCTGCTCTTCGCTCTCCCTTAATTTCTCTCCTCCTCCTCCCCCATTTCGTGTGCAGTTATTCTTTCCCTTACTTCCCCCTTTCTCTTTCTCTCTCCCTCTTTTTCGTTGCTGGATATTATGAGCAGTGACAGCAGCCTCTCTGAGCTGGAATCTGGGGAGATAACAACACTGCCATGAGAAACAGTCTGCGCAGCTACAATTAGCAGCCTCACTGTTATCTTTCACCTGGACAGAACTGCCTTATCACTGCAACTTCTTGGAAAAGTCAGGGTCCCAGATACTGATTGCAGATACCGTGACTCTGGCTTTCTCCTCCGCTTTTTAAGCTGCTGGAATCTCTCCTTGGCTCCCCTCTCCATACGATTAGCTTTGCATCCCTCTTGTGCTGCTGTCAGATGTAAAGCAGGCATTGAAGCTTTCCAAAAGGGGGATGGTGGAGGCAGAGGCCCTGGGTGAGCTAAAGAGAGATGCTGTGTTTACCTGGTGTCAGCAACAACATGAGTGTATGAATCAAAGACTATTTAACGGCGTACATTTCTGAAGCACCAAACCAGAATTAAAATGACATGTGAGTCCCTGTGGCTGCTTTATCTCTGGACTTCTCTACTGGGTTTCCAGTTAGGGTCAATTGTGCTTGTTAACTGCTGGACTGGGACATCTCCCTACCAATTCATTACACAGAGACCACTGAAAAGCTATCAGTAATTTGAATTCCATGAGTTTGCCTCCAAATCTTTTCTCTTCTCCTCTGAGAGTAAGCTTTAAACAACTATTCCTCAGACCTGGACTTGTTACCATTGCTCTCCTGGGCACTCTAGCCATGGCAAGCCCCACCTATCTCACGAGAAGGAGACCCAGACTGACTGAGTGCATTGTGCTAGATGGAGCCTAATCCAGTCCCTTTTATTTTGCTTTGCATTCTCTCTCTTTTGGATGCATTTCCCCTCTTTGTTTGCTCTTTAAATACACCTCTACCCTGGGAACAAACCCTGATTCCAAACATCCCTGGACTTTGAAGAAGTTTGAATTCAGATCTAAACTCCTCAGGTTATGTCATCTCTATCCAAGCCTAGTGCGGGGGCCACCCTTTCCACAGGTGACTTCCTTTCAAAATTTCATCCATTTCATTTCCTTCCTTCCTTCATGTACATCCATTCCTCCTCTTATACATTTAAATCTAATTGTTTACGGCCATGGTTGCTCTCATTAGATATCTAACTAACCAGTTTGCACCCATGTATTAGGTAGAAAGATATTTAAATGAACCCAGTGGTACCTGCACACAACTGGGAAAGTAAAACTACTCCTGCAGTTATTAGACGCAAAAGGAGGCAGAGAATTAAAGGCATGGCCCTTAAAAGGTGGATCCATTCTGTGAAAGTGGACTTGTGGATTACTACATAGGGCCAGCTTACAGTTAATCATTGGACTGACCTAGCTTCCTTGCTCAAGACTGTGAAAAATTTCACAATTTGAGCACTGTAAGTTGATCTAACCCCTGGTGTAGACTCAGTTAGGTCAGTGGAAAAATTTTGTGGACCTAGCTACCACCTCTGGGAGGGATGGGTAAACCACATTGTTGGAAAAACCCTTGATATAGGAAGTGTCTACACTACAGAATGGTGCTACAGTGGCACAGTACTGTGTCACTGCAGGGTCATAGATTCTCTCTCTCTCTGATTCCTGTGCAAATTTGCTCACTTCACAAGTGAAAAAGATGTTTGAAGAACAGTTTTGTCTAGTGGATAGAATACTGGAGTCTCTTCGCCTGTATTTCTCCTTCCACTTTTTGTCCATTTGATCTGTTTAGACTCTAAGTCCTATGGGGCAGGAGTCGTCTCTTACTGTGTGTTTGTTCAGAATTTAGCACAGTAGGGTTCCAATCCCAGTTGGGATCTTTTGGCACTACTGTAATATTACTATTGCTAGTAGTGTTTTATCTAATTGCTGGCTTTGTAAATTCAACCTGAGACCATAGAGTCATGCTGTGTTTTCCCAGTCATGCGTCATCAATCATAATGAAGATTGTGCTGCCTTCCATGACATCTGTGCAATTGTGTTCCCTTCAGTGGGATTTCACTGAGGGCATCATTTGACGACAGTGCAATTATACTGGTGACTCTGCAGCTGGAACTCAATTCTGTGACTGACATAGGTGACAGAATGGAATCCAGCACCCTCTACCAGGGCTTGTGTGTGGGTTCTGCAGGCCTGATAGTAGTAAAAACCTACTTTGTTCACGGAGTGAATATAACTCACTCTGAATACATGCAGGCGGAAGATTAGCTGAGCAAAAGACTGCAATTTTTACATAGTCACTTTTAGAGTAGAATCGCACGTGTATCTTTCACTAAAGTCGGTGGTCAGCTCCTGGAGACCGTCCCAAATGAGGACTCCCGCTGCTGTTGGTTGCCTCCCTCCAAATGATATTTTTAAGGTGTCTGCCCACTCCGTGCTTTCTGTTTTCCCCCTAAGTAATGTTCAGCAGAGAAGGCCTAAAAATACTCTCATTTCCTTTATAACTCAGGGATGCATGTTGTCTGAATGTGGGATTTGTCCAACATCAGAGTGCCTAGTCTTTTCAACACCACCACTGCTGTTCTCTGCACTATCCCTGTGTCATCCTGCCAGGAAATCTGACCCTCTACTTAGGCAGCTCTGCTTTGAATCCTTATTAAAGTTAGAAGAAAAGATAGGTGGCTCTTCAGAAGAAACCTGGTTTGATCAACTCCCAATGTTTGGATGCTTGTCTGGTCTTTCATGTGTGCACAAATTTGGCTAGAAATTTCACAAGAGAGGATTTGACCATCAGGTCAGACAAGTGTGATGGAATTATCCCTTAGCTCTTATGCATTTGTTATTTTGCAGTGAGAGCTACAAATCCAACACACCGAATGAAGCATCCCTTCCTAAACACCCAAGCCCCTATTTGCAAAAGTGACCTGTAATTTTGGGTGCTTCATTTGTTTGGTTGCCCAGTATTAGTACCCAGGGTCTGATTTTCAGAAGTGCTGAGCATCTTCCACCCCTGTTGGCTTCAATAATCGCACTTAGCAGCTCTGAAAAAAATCAGTTGGCTAAAGTTGGGCCCCTGAAATTCAACAGAGTCACTTTTTGCTCTGCACTGATACAACTGTGGGCTGATATGTGTGCAAACCTTGATTTTCATGCACATCTACCTATACAATGGCTATGAAAATGAGGGTTTGTACGTGCACACCAGTGATTTACATGCATTCAAGTGTCTGCAATGTGACATGCACATTTTAGAAAATCTGGGCCTGTATAGTTATCCTACAGACAGTGATAGTAAGCTCTTTAGAGCAGGACCTGTCTCTCCCCCTCTGTACAGTGCTTATCACCATGAGGCCCTGAGATGGCAGGTATCTAGGCTCTAGCACAACAATAAATAAATAAAACAAATAAAATAATAATAATAATCTAATGGCAGTAACTTGCAGCCCCCACTACATTTGTCTTTCTACTGATTTTTTTTGTTTTCATATCGATTTAACAAACTGCAGAGTGTGCCTTATTTTTTTTTTTTTTTTACGTCATCAAATGGACAATCAGTTTAACACAGAACTCCTGAATGTGAGTTCCTCCAGGCCTTTCCCAGCCTCCCACTGCCTGGCAGCTTCTCTTGAAGTCTCACTCCCTGCACAGTGCTGCTGCATTTATATCCTGGGGAGACAGAGCCCTTGATATCTGAGCCAGAATCCTGAGGGAGAGGCTGAAATGTGCTTCAGCCTGAGCATGGGACAGGGAGGAGCACTTTAAAGGTCTTAGATACAACATGAAGGTTATCTGAGAGATGGGGAATCTAATTATCTTGGTTCCAGTGCTTTCATTAACATGATACTCCTTATTCTTTCCATTGACCTCAGCTACAGTTGCACTGGGCCCGTGTACACCACAAGGGGAGTTTGCTCTGAGTCTAACACATAGGCGTGCGCACAGGGTGTGCTGGGTCTGCCCAGGCACACCCATATGTCTCAAAAAACAGTGGCTTTCAATGCAGAGTGCGGAGCCTTTAAAATACATAAAATTTCCTGGGTGCACACCCTAGTGAAATGTGCTGCGCATGGCCTATGTTCTAACACTGTTTGATCTTTGCTGCATAGAACAAGCTAGACCTTGTTTCACCCGTATTACAGAACCATGTTACAGCCTGATTTTTGCAGCCTGTCTTATCACAAATACCGATTGCTATATTGCAGCAGAGCTCCTTATACATCCCACAGCAGCAGTGCCCTATGGCACTATTTTTCCAGTTCTGGAAGAACACCAAGTTTTTTTCCCCTACGTTATTCTCTGTCAGAGACATAGCTCCCTCTGCACTGAGGCCTTCAAAGCACACTTTCATAAGGCTCCCTCTGTTTTTAAAAATAAACTCCAAACCACATTTTTACAAGCAAGTAAAGGTTATAATTCAAGGCAACAGCTGGAAGCTTCCTAGGAGATAGGAATTCTATCCTCCCCATAATTTCTCTTGTCTTTAAACTCCTGAGTCAGTTTTACATTCTTGATCAAGAAGTCACAAGGTTTTGATTTGAAAATGGCATTTTATGCTGGCATGGATGTCTTTCACTAGGAAAAATGTACAGAAGAGAATAGTTGTAAGTATATAGTTAACTATTAGCATAAGAACAGCCATATTGGGTCAGACCAATGGTCCGTCCTGCCCAGTATCCTGTCTTCCGACAGTGATCGGTGCCAGATGCTTCAGAGAGAATGAATAGAACAGGGCAGTTATCAAGTGCTCATTCCCCTGTCATCCACTCCCAGTTTCTGGTAGTTGGAGGTTTAGGGACACCCAGAGCATGAGGTTGCATCCCTGAACATCTTGGCCATTGATAGACCTGTCCTCCATTTATTTATATAATTCTTTTTTGAATCCAGCAATTCTTTCGGCCTTCACAGAAACATGGATAACAGCTGCACAAGATTATGCCATAACTAGCCCTGCAAGTAGTTCTGCACGGTCCTATGTCCCCTGTGATTGCTTGAAAGCTGAAGATTTGATGGGCTTTGTCCCTACCAGCCATTCCATTTCTAACCGGCAAGCACGATGGAAGAATGATGGAAGTTCAATGGGATATTCATTTTTTGTAGCACCTGGCATGAGATTGCTTTTAATAAACACTGGCAGATGGTTTTCCAACCATTTTTAACTCCTTCTCAACTTAAAAAGACCATTGAGGTCAACAAATCAGACATGATCCAATAGAAATGTTCCACAATTACTTTCAATCTTATTGCATAATTCAAGAATCCCATTTGTTTCCCAATATCTTACCCCTGGATTTGTTCTAATTCCATTCATACCATGGTTCCAGTTGTAGAACAGTAGAAGTAAAAAGGCAATGAGCATTGTCTCTTACTGTTGTGTCCAGATACTTACCAGGAATATTCAGGAATGAACAAACTCTCTGTAACCTTTGGTTTACCATCGCTGCATGTGTTCACAACTAAAATGACTACTGTCACCCCTGTGGCAGAGGCGGGTTGACAGCAATTGTCTTTTATTGTGTGGCCATTGAATCATGTCTCCTACAGCCAATTACAGATACCATGTAAATACCTTGGAAATCAGGGGTAGGCAAACTACGACTTGTGGGCAGGATCTGGCCCACCAGCCATTTTAATCTAGCCCTTGAGTTCCCACTGAGGAGTGGGGTTTGGGACTTGCCCCACTCTGGCACTCCAGCCAGGGAGTAGGGTTGGGAGCCACTCCATGAGGCTCCTGGAAGCAGCGGCATGGCCTCGTTTTGGCTCCTATATTTAGGGGCAGCCAAGGGCTCTGCTTTGCACACTGCCCCTGCCCCAAGCACTGCCTCTGCAGCTCCCATTGGCTGGGAAATGTGGCCAGTGGGAGCTGCAGAGCTGGTGCCAGCGTGCAGAGCTGCCTGGCCATGCCTCCATGTAGGAGCTGGAGAAGGGACATGGCACTGCTTCCAGGAGCTGCTTGAAATAAGCACCACCCAGAGCCTGCACCCGTGAGCCTCCCCCTGCACCCCAACCTCCTTCAGCCCTGATCCCCCTCCTCCAGCCCTACCCCAGAGGCTGCACCCCTAGCTGGAGCCCTCACCCCTACCAGTACCCCCATCCTGCCTCAGCCTGGAGCTCCCTCCTGCACCCTGAACTCCTATTTTCTGACCTCACCCTGGATCCCACAGCACCCGCCGGAGCCCTCACTCCCTCCCGCAACCCAACTCCAATTTTGTGAGTATTTATGGCCCACTACACAATTTCTATTCCCATATGTGGCCCTCGGGCCACAACGTTTGTCCACCCCTGTTGTAAATACTTTGAAAGACGCAGCTGGACTCTCATTTTTTCCTGAAAGGGATGCTCCTGAGCTACAATATGTGTTTGTCCCTTCTAACTCCAGTCTGAAAAGAGAGAGGGCACAGGCTGAGTCCAGACCCTCAGAAGACGAGAAGATTCTAATGGAAACTACAACAGAACAATTTTCCTGGGAAAATTGGCTACATGGTTGAATTCAAAACAAATTTCAGTTCAACTGTATTTGCTTTCTGCAAATATTCGAACACTTGAGCTTTTCTTGCATGGAAACCCCTAACCCATGACTTTTTTTTTTTTTTTTTAGTTCCAGTATTCACCAGTGCAAATGTTGGTTAGGAAACATGGTCTCCAGAAATGGATTGAGTACTGGGCTAGGAGTCAGAGGAGCTGGGTTCTATGATTGGCTCTGATCTGCTGTGAGACCTTGTTCAAGTCACTTCCTTTTGGTTTCCTATTTACCTGTCTTGTCTATTTAGACTGTAAATTCATTGGGGAAAGGTCTGTTTCTTGCTATGTGTTTATACAGCACCCAGCACAGTGGGACACTGATCTTATTTGGACCTCTAGGTGGTAGTGTAATATAAATAAAAATAGTAAAAATCATAATATGTGCTGAACACTACAGAGTGGGTTGAAAATTTGCCAGTCAAATATAAAACTAATAATTTTGCACTGTGTTGTTTGGTTACGTACGTCCTCCAATCAGGAAAAAGGAACAATATCATGTGACTTGTGTAATATCTGTTGAGTGTCTTATACATT
The DNA here is from genome assembly GCA_007922305.1 of Dermatemys mawii. Lineage (NCBI taxonomy): Eukaryota > Metazoa > Chordata > Testudines > Dermatemydidae > Dermatemys > Dermatemys mawii. The sequence continues at coordinate 2,326,856 of ML677358.1, forward strand.
CTGGTTGTATATTCAATTGCAAACTGCAGGTTACTTGCAGAACTATTTGCTGAAGACATTCACAAATTAGTAAGTGAGAAGTTTATGATCTGCCTAGGCAGTTTATTAATTTGAAAAATCAGATGAAATTCCTGGAATAAATTATTTATTTTGACTGACACACATGATGCTAAAGTAGCTACAATCCTGCCTTATTAGAAAGTCAGCTGCAAAGAGCTCACATAGTTATGGTCCATACCTCCCAGCAAGCCATCACAGACTCTCTTCAATGGAAGGGAGTAGGAAGTGGGCATGTTGTGGTGTAGCTAGTGAGGTGCATACAGAGCAAATCTATAAGTGCTACAACCAATGTAGAAGGCAAGAAGGTGGCTAAATCTACTTCTCCCTCTCCCTCATTCAGAGTCGTAGGTGACCATAGGTCAGTCTTCTACTCAGTCTTTGCTGTGTTTTATAAGACTGGACCCCCTCAGGAAATGCCAGGATCATATCACCCATCACTGACATGTATCCATGCCGGGAGTGGAATGCAATTCCACAGCACTATGCTTCAAGACAGGAAACATAACTTTACTCGCTGAAATTTTAGGGAGAATGGTAGATGGCAGAATGTAAATACCTGAGTTGGATTTTGGCCACGACTGAGACCCAACTCTTGCAATGAATGCAGTGAGATCATTAATGATCACCAGTGGCTACAATCTTGGTTTTCCATCTTATCTGAAAGCCTCCTGGTGCAAACTGTAGCTTGGCATGGGTCCATTTCCTGCTAAACGCTGTCACTGCACTGCTGGCAAGATGTACTTTCCCTTTGCACAGTGGTTAAAGATAATCTGCGGCAGGATTATGAACAGGCTGTTGCTAGGTGGCAATGCACCTTAAACAAAGAAATATTACAGGTCATGGATTCCTGCAAATCACATTTAAGCTTGTGAAGTCCATCTTATCCAAAGTCTTAAATTGGATTAGTTATTTTTAAACCTCGCAGGAGCATTAAAAATGTGCTTTTAATGCAAGCAGCCATAAACAATTCCTGCCTTAGGGCCTGGGCTTGCTCTTTCGTAATTCTTCCCCTTCCTCACCCCTTGCCCCATAAATAATCTCAGCAGAAGGAGGAAAAAAAATAGTTTCCAGGCCTGGCCTCCAGTTCAAGTCACCAGCCTGTCTTTTTCCACATCTCAGCTATAGAGACCATTCAAACTGGGGTTTGCTTGCTTGCTTGAAATCCTGGGATTTAGCTGCTCTGCTTTGCTCAGGGACCAGCAGATTTCTAAAATTTTATTTACAACGGCACATTCAGATTGTTGCTGAAATGGCTGTAATAGAGCAACTCACGTTGGGATTGCATCTGAATACAAATCCTCAGCAAGTGTCATATCTTTAAGCAATGCGTCCCATATTTAAGATACCTGGGTTAATTTAGCAGTCATAAAAGTGAAGAACTAAGGAGAATGGACTGGAGACAATGCAGGCAGCTTCCCTACACACTGCTACCCAGTTCTGCAAATGCACCTCAATCCTGACTGCAGCACCAGTCTTGGGTTCCTCTATACAACTCTGGCAACACAACTAAATGCTAATCTGCATCCATCCTGCAAGTCCATTGAACTTCATCCATCAGTTAATTCTGTTGAGCAAAAAGTGCCAGTAATGTCACATTGTGGAATGATTTTGTGATCTGAGTTACTGAGGACTAGGATAAAACCCAACAAGCCTCATGTACCTGCTCACTTGACTGCAGCTAGTATTTGACCCCCAGGCTTCAGAGGTGAAAGGTGAATCTGTGAACACCAAACAGTCTCCATATCTGCTTCTCACCCTTCAAGATGAACAGTTTAAAAACAAAAGTAGGATGTATCAATACAGTGGTAACACATGTACTTAATTAACACAACCCTGGAGCCCTTACTTAGGCAAAACGCCCATTGAAATCAACAGCTTAGTTTAAGGACTCCAGAATCAGGCCCTTTACATAATAGAATGATGGGGGTCAAGATCTGCTGTTTAGCTTTCTCTACTGCAAAAGAGTAAAGAAGGAGACAGCTCCTGGGCCCACTCTGACAGTGTAAAGGGGACAGAAAGCTGGCTTAAAGAGCCAGCTGAAGAGTCCCTCGCTTGTATAGGAAATCCCCAGGCTGCATACAGACTTCACCTATTCCCCAGACAAAAGGATGTGTTTAGGGAGCAGAAGAGAGGTGGTTGGAGCAAATGGCCCTAGGGCACTCTTCCAGCTGGTGCAAACTAGAACATCCCAGAGGATGTTCTAACTAGCTCCAGGGTCAAATTAGCCCTCAGGAGTGGGGGAAAAGGCTGAGGAAATCACTGCCCTCTCCCTTTCTCAGGTAAGTGGAGTGCAGCTCAAGCATACCTGAGGGTCTAGCTAGCCCATTGAACTTATCTATGTTGTTTAAAAGCCCAGCTTCAAAGTGGCTTCTTATCTCTACCAACATAGCTAGAACTGCACTTGAAAAACAAAGAAGTGACGAAGAGTCCTGTGGCACCTTAAAGACTAACTAAAGTATTAGAGCATATGCTCTAATATTATGCTCTAATACTTTAGTTAGTCTTTAAGGTGCCACAGGACTCTTTGTCACTTCTGCAATTCCAGGCTAACACGGGTACCCCTCTGATTCTTAAAAAAATTAAAGTAGTAATCTCAGCAAGAATTATTCAAAACATTTATTAGTGTTTCAGGAAAAATAATAGCAGTGTGAAAAGATACAGAGCTTTGCCTAAATCCATATGTAATGTTTACAAGCTTATTTGACTGTAAATTCTACATGAGATAGAACTAGTATGTTTTTCTCCCAGAGAACTGGAATTTAAGGATAGTTTTGTAATTATTATGTTTCAGAACTTCACTTTTTAAGATAGGACAGTGTTTTGGTGGGGTGATGGGTTATTTATACATTTTCCAGTAGGCATTTTACTTTTCCTAGTTTCTCTTATGTGTGTTTTTTTTCAAATGCAAAGCTTAAGAGAAACATCTAGATCTTGTTTTTTAAGTTAAACCTCCTTCGCAAGCAGCAGGTTTGGGAGGATTGTTGATCAAAGTATCATAGGCTCTCTTAGGGGACAGTAGATTTTTAAAAATTGATTTAACAAAGAATTAAGGCTATGTAGATGGTCTTGATAAGATACTCTCAGGTAAACACATCCTACTTGTTAGACATGAAAGAAGGTTTAACAATAAATAAATGATTTGTGCTGTCAATAACATTATGGAACTGTATAAAATTATATTTACGTTGCTTTAAACAACAACAAAAACATACTAGTGGCATGAATATATACAACACAGGTCATGACATACGTTTAAATTACCATAGCCAGCAGTGTTTGGTTTTTAAATGGAGACACTATAATAAATAGAAATGTTAAATATTTACAATAATAGCATACGTGGAATCAGTAGATGAACACAGAAAATCTTCACACACAGAGGAAAAAAATGTTATGCCATATACAAAATCCCCTGCCCCCTAGAAACAATAAAGAAGTTTTCACTGAATTAACAAGATGGAGGAATATATACTTTCCCCCATGCAGAATGCATGAATAAAAGTAAATTGTATGCATGCTGAGGTGATATGTTGACTAAGACATTCAAGAGTGTATATATATTGCTATATGTTTGGTTCTCATAGATGAATCAGACCTTGAATGAAAGAGAGAGAGACCTTAATAGAGTTAGGCAAGAATATTAACTTGGTAGCAAGTCCTTTTGTGCTGTCATGGTTCGGTTCTCTTTTTGGTTTCAGCTTGTCCTTCACTATGTCTATGCATCATCAAGGGGCAGTGGGATGCTCATGAGGAGTTCCCAGCGAGGGAGACCAGAGACGTTCCTGTTGCACCACCAGCAGCAAGACACTTTGTTTTGGGGTAGGGAGGATGTCCCTCAAAGCAAACCATTGGAAGTGGTGTGTGTGCATTGACATTAGCTAGGGAATTACAGTCCCTCTGAGCTGCACCATCTGTGTGTATAAGCCATGGGCCACCATTGCCAGGATTTGATCAGTCATCTTGTCCACATATGGGAAGGAACTTTCCCACTTCTCAAGGGCTCTTGGCTTGATCCTAGATTTCCCAAGGTCAGACGAGAGTTTTGTCAGAGACTTCAGTGGGAGTAGGATCAGGGTCTTCTTTGATCAAGAGGTTGATGGCTGCATAATGATGTACCTCTTCAGGTTAATGGTGGTTCTTTGCTCCCTCCCAACGAAGGCGATTTAGCCACGTCTTCTCTTAAGAGTAACGCCCAAGATTCTGTTAAGGGATATATGCACAAATCTCCCACTGAAGATACTGGGGGCTGCATACACATATCCAGAAGCAGAATTTGACTCAGTGGGAGTTATGGCTAAATCCCCTGTGGTGCTAATCATCTCCACTCCCACCAAGTGACAAAGATGTAGGTCGGTTCCCTGTGCTAATTCAGTCCGAACCAAACTGCTTCCCACCACTGGTGATTTGACTTCAGGCTTCCTCAGATCCTTGGTGTGATACTGTCTTGCAAGAAAGATCATCCTTCCCCAGCAGAGGTTATTAAAATTCCCACCCCTGTCTGCCTTTGGATACGATAACTAATGTTTTAAGAATAACATCTTAGGATACGTAACTGCAGCAATGCAACTTGAGGGTCACATCTGCATATGGGATAAGAAAGGATGCACCCTACATCTCACCCTAACTTTAAATCACTCAGGAAGATTAAGTCTTCAAACCCATCTTATCCCTTTGCATTTCACTCTCACTTTGTAGGGTTTGGAGGTCACTACCCAGTGTGCTAGTTTATAAAAAAAAAAAAAAAAAGTTAACTGTCTCTCACTATCCCATTTTTGGCAATTTGATAAACCATGGCCTGTGGCCAGATTTAGAACACTGAGTCTCTATAGCCCTGCAAACTCCATAATGCTGCTTCCAAAGACAATAGAATGGATAGATCTTCAACAGGCCTCCAAAATACTTCCTAAGCCCACACATCTTAAGGACACATCAACTGTTTGTGCTTAAGCCCAGTATTTTGGGTTGCCCACAAGTAGGGAGGCTGCTGCAGCAAATGCTCCTCTGTGAGCACAGCCGCAGGCTCTGAAACAGGACATGCCTGGGGACTTTGGAGGTCTGTGGAAAATGTGCTCATTCTGATGCTAAGCAGGTTACAAAGCTGGCTACTTAGGCCACTGACATCTTGGAGTAACTGGATAAATAAAGTTAAGCAGTGGTTAAAATACATACAAGGGGCATTTACATCAGGTAGCGTCACCCAGACAGGAACAATAGCTCAGGACTTAAGAGAAAATGACGTAGCTCAAAACAGAAATCTCCCCATGCAATAAACTGGACATTTATTTCATTAGAGTGTTACAGCAACCCACTTTGAACTCCACATTCACAGCCATGGGCAGAGAAGATCACCTTGAAATTCTGCCAGCTGCTTGGAGACTGCCCCTTTAGCATAGTTGAGCTGTGAATGGCCAAAACAAAATTTGGCTGAGCCCTTCCCACATCCCTTTCCCTAACCAAAAGAAAAGCAAATTGAAAATAATATTCACTTGCTCTGTTGTTTTTAAAAGGGGGGGGGGGTTTAAAATTTTTGTCTCACCCATTGGTTATTGGTTAGCGTCAAATTCTCTGGAGATGATCAATAATCCAGAACCACTGCTCTCCCTCTACTAATTTATACACTATCACTGAAGTCCACATATCCCACAATGCCCTGTGCTTGACATCACCCCTGTGAATGGTAAAGGTTTTGGAATGTCCATAGCTAAGAAGATGGACTCAATGGAGGAAGTTTTGGTGGAGGGGGAGGGTTGAGTCGGTTCCTTTTTTCACCTTCGGATGTCGGAGAAGTCGGGCAGTTCTTCTGCCTGCTCAGTGATCCCATGTGCCCCCTTGGGGTTGTGAGCTCCAGCTTTAACCCGGGGGTGGGTGTTCAAGTGAGCCCTGCCACCTCTCTCTCCTTTAGCAGCTCGTGAGCTCTCCCTGTGGTCAGACTCGGGGTGGACTAGTATGTCCCCACGGCTGGTAGAGGCTTTGGTGGCTTCACCTGGCTTCCTCTCGGGACCCAGTGTGGAGTCGCTGTGCATGACTGAGGTGCAGAAGCTGAGGATGGAGCAGAGGCTTCCCCAGTTCTGTTCACACTGGGTCTGAATGCTTCTGGTGATAGCCTTTTTTACTTCGTCCCCGCACGTGAGCAGGATGTTCACTAGGTCGACATATGGTCTGGAGGTAAATCAGACAGCAGAAGGGGAAATTAAAAGAGAATCATGTCACAAGATGCAAGCTGGATACACATCAGCAAGTGGTTGTGCGGCCACTGTGCCTCATTCTCCTCTTGCTTACTCCAGAGCATCTGCATGGGGCTGACTGTGTTTGCCAGCTAGTGGTCAGATGCTATAGAAGACGTAAATGCAGTACAGCAGTTCCCTCATCTGGCAGCTACGCTTTATATCCTACAACTGAGACTCAAGTCCTTTGGCAGCATCTCCACCAAGTGAACAGTAATGTACCCACACACACAGACCCGGAAGCTGCATTAAGCATGGTTTCTACAGAGACATGGCTAGTTGGGTTATGACCAGCAACAGATGCAGAATGTTGAATTGTCTAGCGGACAGAACGAGGGGGTAGGAGTCAGGAGACCTGGGCTGCTGCTTGTGTGAAGGCAAAAGTGTTAATGTATTTAAGTACAAAAAAGTGGATGATTATATGGTGTCTGATCAGTCAGTTGCATGCTTGGGAACAGCTCACCCATTAGAGGAGTCAAGATGAACTTTGTACCCACTGCCCGTTCGCCCTCCTATCCCCTCCGGCACACAAGTTGATATGGGCTAGAGAGTGGCGTTGATTTGAGGGGTGATGCTTTTGGCTGCCACAAGCATAAAGGTTTATTTTTAAGTTGAAAATAAAAAACATACATGTAGCAGAGGCAGAATTGTCACCAACTGTCCCAGAGATGGACTGTCTCCAGTCCTGCATTTACTCAAGATGTCTACACTGCAGCTGCACTGCTGCAGCGCTTCTGGTGAAGACACTATGCTGATGGGAGAGAGCTCTCCCATTGGCTCAACAACTCCTGCCTGTGGGAGAAGCTCTAACTATGCCGGCAGGAGAAGCTTGCCAACCAACATAGTGCTGTCCACAATGTAAGTTATACCTAAGTAATTTGGAGTGTAGCCATAGCCTTAGGCTAATTGTGAAATTGTGAGTTCAGAGCAGAAAACACTGATTACAGGACTGAGTCCAAACCCTTGTCAGGGCAGGATATTGCTTCCTGATACTTCTCTAACAGATATTAAATCAGTCCTGCCCCTGGTCTCTACAAACTTTATTCACTTCTAAAAATTACTGTCATATGGGAGCCCATATGGGACTCAGCTTTTACTCCTTGGGACTGTAGGAGAGCGAAAGCTGGGACTGAAAGCAGAATCTTCAGCTCTTTAGTATAGATGGGATGTGGGGGGCTGGAAAAGGGAGGAATTCTAACGAATTTAATGGCAATTTATCAGAGCATCACCCTGCTTATATTTTGGGGGGGAGGGGAGGGGCAAGGTTTCGGGATCCTCTCCAGGGCTGGCAGTGGCAAGGAAAAAGAATAATAAAATTTCTAAGTATACACCTGAGCCTCCAAGGGTGACGAGATAATGTGAGTTTCACCACCACAAGTCACAGAAATTAGATGGAGAAAGCAATTAGGTCCCATCTCACCCTAGCCAGACCAGATTGTTCCTCACAGTATATTTTTTTAACAGTTTGTCCTCTTTATTTTGCTGTCCATGACTGCTAATAACTTAGAGGGAAGCCTACTGGACACACCATTCACGTAAAAAGGAAATATGCAAACCTGCCCTGAGCTACAGACATATTTTTAATACCATTAGATACTAGAGTGGTGAGCATGGTATAAATACCTAGATAGTGTTTTCTCTAAAGCCCTGTCAGCACAACTGCCATTGACCTAATGCTCTGTGACTGAGCATGTTTCAGTGTGGCCACGCTTCTCTCTCCTTCCTCCCACCTCCTTCTTAGACATCAGCTTGAGATAAGTGACCTTAAAAATTAGCCATTTCCCTTCCTGTGTGGCCCATCAAGTTCCTAAAATATCTACTCAGTACAGAAAATTGACTTGCAAAGTCATGCCACTGAATTGTAACACTAGTAATTGCTCATATTATTGTACATAACTGTAACCAAATCTCACACATCAGGGCATATACTGATCAGCTGCCTAGTGAGGGAGAAATTTCCCCACCCATGTGAAAGGCATTGTGCAATGGGCTAGGGGTTTCATCACTTTCATTTGCCTTCATCTGTAGCTTCAAGTTTCTGCCTCTCTGGAAGTGGGATCAATAGGCCACTGATTTAATTCTATGTAGCTAGAAGACCTGAAGTCCACCTTGAAAGCATAGTCTGTTACCATATTGAATTGTCTTATTCACACTTATTTGGTTCCATTTCTTTGCTAAAGGGATCACTAAGGATCTAGACTATCTTCACTCCCACCCAACTGAGGTAGATAGCAAGAGGATCGCCACTCCACGGCAAGTGACTCAAAGTCTATGGGTTAGTCTGAGAACACAGGCAGAATACTGATCACACTTGGTACCCATCTGCCAACTGGGAAAACTACAGACTGTCTATTTTGAATCTGAGTCACATCTTGTGGTGTTGCATTCACATGATGCAACATGGCCAGTGAATGGATGATGCCCAGCTTACTTAGCAGAGTGTCAGGGAGGGCAAGTAGAACACTGTAGGAGCACGTCTAGTAAGACAGTATCACTAATAGTGCCAATAGAGCAGACAGCAATTCAGCTGTTAGAGCCCAGAAGGGTGATACAGCTAAAAGTCTCTAGTGAAAGGAACCACCTGAATTGCAACTTTAGCATTTTCAAAGGTCTCAATTCAGCCTTGGCGTAAGCAGTGGCAGCTCCATTGATTTCAGTGGTGTGCCCAGCCCACTTACACAAGGGTTGAATGTGGAACATGGAGTGGTGCTGATGTCATCTTTGGTGGAGACCAGTTGTGCATAGTGCTGGGTGCCGGATGAGCCCTGTACCTGAAGTTATCCTCTTGAATAAGGAAAAACAGACCGGGAGGGATAAGGAGAGCTAGCAAATGAGGATAGTAGAATGGATGAAAGTACCAAGATTTGACTCTGTTGTTAAACTGAAGTTTGTATGGAATCACTAATGTCTAGGGAGGAGGGAGTTTGTATGGAATCACTAATGTCTTTGAAGGAGGAGTTTAAGGAATAAAGAATCCATCTTCGGATTCTTAACTCGGGTGGTGGTGTTGGGATTTTTTTAGTTACTTAGAGCATACCAGGTCCCGGAAGTGCAATTCTTCTGACCATTTTCACTATTATAATAAAAAATAGATCCAAACCTCCATTCCCCCAATGTGTTCCCCAAGTGGTGCCCTTACTGCCCAAAAGGTGCTGTTTAATGTACACATGAAGAGAAAATGGTAAAGATAATATGGCAAAAGACTGCTCATTTTGGAATAGTACAGGAGGAGGTGGTGAGAATGAGCATCAATAATGCTTCCTGGTCTAAAGTTTTGTCTTTTATCTGAAACAAGAATTGTGAAGGGACAGGACACGATCTTCAATATGCCTGTCAAATGAGCCAGTGAGAATTTTACTGACATCCATTAAAAAAAAAAATGGACTTTGGCTCTACAAAATCATCTGAAAAACGGTGGCAAAGTTTTCCTGGTACAATTAGAAGCCTTTGTTAGTTGTGCCCTTTACAGGTGTTCCTAGCCTGCAAGAGCTCTGAGGAGTGCCTCTTCCCCGTTCCTTTACTTCACACTCTCCCCATACCACTTGCTGTCCTGCCTACAGGACAGCTGTGTCCTAGTGACCTGAGCAAAACACAGGGAGTCAAAGGACTGGGTTTGTTCCTAGCTTTGCCACCCACTTGCTGATTACCTCTGGGCAAGTCACTAAGTCCAAAATTTTCAAAACTTGTCCTGATTTTGGGGGTCTCTATTTTGAGAGCCCAACTTGGGATAGGCAGAGCCTGATTTTCAGAGGCACTGAGCACTCACAGCTCTAATGAATATAGTTGACCAGGCTGGCGGTGTACCACGTTGGGAATCCAAAAACAGGCCACTTTTGAGAATTCTTGTAAAGTGGGGAACATTGACTCACGTTGGCATAGGGTGACCAGATGTCCTGATTTTATAGGGACAGTCCCGATTTTGGGGTCTTTTTCTTATATAGGCTCCTATTACTCCCCATCCCCTGTCCTGATTTTTCACATTTGCTTCCTTGGCAAAGCACTGTTCTTATTGCACTTTTCATCTATGGAGCTAAAAAGTTTTACTTGTAGACAAGTATCCGCCAATTTTACAGCCTGTTAATGCAACACTCTCATCCCCTACCACCATGAGGCCAGAGACTAGAAATGTCAATGCAAAAAACGACCACGAGGACACCAGCTATGCCGTTGATCCTAGCTTCAGGAAGGTCCATGCTCATGCAAGGAACATTGCTTTCAGGGGGTATGTTCACTTTGTGAAACTGTAATTAATGTTGGAGTAAATTTGTGTCACAGCTCCACTCTCCTTAAGCATAACCTGGAGTTTAAGGGTGGGATTTTTAGCAGATCCTAAGGGAATTAGGCTGGGGTTTTAAGAGTGCAACACTAACAGTTACTCTGAAAGTTGAACAGGACATTTCATTGCTCTGTGCCTCAGTTTTCCCACCTGTAAAATGGGGATAATGATACTGACCTGCCTGGTATAGCACTTTTCATCAGAAGATCCCCAAGTGCTTTAGAACAGCTGGGTGTTGTTATCTGTCATTGTCTATGGGTTTGGTTATTTGATAGGGAATGAGAAATCATAGGGGCATGGTAGGAAGATGGCCAGTGATAATTTTTCTGCCAGCGTCCCTATTTTCTGGGTGCAATTTCCACTTGCAAAAAAGTATTCTCTCATTTTTGCACCAGCAAACGAAGGGTGGGCACAAACCACAGTAGTCTGTGTCTTATTTGTTCCTGCAATTTAGTAGTTTAGGTGTGTTATTACTAAGACTTACACCAGCTATTCATTGCAGGTGTAAACTGTACTCCCAAAAGAGGAGAATTACTGAAAATCTAGACTCTGATGTTCCATTTTGTATGCATTTGTGTCCTTACACATTTCCTTGGCAAGCATAAGGGGTTGATTTGAATAGGAGCATGGGAGCTTTACCTCATGAAGGTTTAGTCAGTTTCTGTGACTAACAGCAATAACAAGGTGCTTTAGGAATATGAATACTTGGGAATTGCATAAAGCAAATCAGAAATGGACTGCAATTAATCTTCATACAAGATTGTTTTTTGGATGAGGGGGGAGTATGACATCTATCATTTCAGTAATAGCGGCAGATACTCAGGAATAATCTTTTTATTTACAAAACAGAACTAAGGCATCAAACTATTATTACCTAGTGTAAAGATCATCTTGACAACTTCACTTATGTTTTCCCTCTTTCTTCCATCAGTTTGTTTGCTCTTTTAGAATACAAGATCTTTGGGGAAGGGGCTGACACTTCTGTTTTGTTTGGAAAGTGCTTGGCCTATTGTTACTTCTGGAAACAAATAATGTTATAACTTAAAAAAAAAAATAAAAAAAAAATCCAGTTTCAACACATTTGTTCCCTTCCCGTGGTCACGTCTGTGTAAGAGAATACTCATGACTTTTGTAAAATGTCAACTAGTCTTTGCAGCGCCTCTACGAAAAAAGAGTTATCCCGCTTTGACAGATGAGAAACCAAGGCAGAATAGTTACGTGACTTGCTCAAGAACAAAAATTAGATGGGATGGAACTCAGGATTTCTGGTGTCCTGGGAAAAATGAATAAACAACCCAGTAGATGACATGTCTTTTTAGGTAAAATTCTTCCCTCACTCTCACTCCAATACTAGGCTCCTTGCACACTCATACTTACTCGTGCTGCAGCAGGTCTTTGAAGTGAATCATATCTACAATGACTTGGACGTTCTCCTTTGCAGCAGAGCAGAGGTCATGTTTCAGGTAGCATTCCCGCTGTAACTGGAACACCATGTCTTTAATGGCAGGGCACTTGCGACTGATGCAGCTGAATTTGTGTCTCAGGGCATGAGCCTTACATTTCAGGGCATCTTTAATGAAGGATTTTCCCTGAGAAGATATGAAATGGAATAGTTCTGTATTTGTGTCCGTTAGCACATCAGGTGATTTATGCTCAACTAGCTATTTCTCCACATCACAGTGTCAAGGGTTATTAGACTGTTAGGGCTATTTGTTAACATCTTCCCCGTTTTGTTTCTTTGCTCCTAAAGGCCATTTCAGGTTGTCTTGTCCTGCCATTCTAGAAGGGCTGGATGCTGTTCCTAGGTTCGTTGTGTCTGGTTTTCCCCATGGTTATATGATGCTTTCATTGCCTCCTCCCAGCATTGAGTGCCCTGCCTCTACCACAGCCCCTGAACTTGTTGGTCTAGGTAGGAGAGAAAGAAGAGGCTTCGTTTCTTAAACAACAGAGAGCCCAACTTAATGGGCTAAATTAATTCCTGGTCTGTCACCATGGACTACATTGGGCTTACATCACTGATGAGAGTGACCGAATGTGTTTTGAGTCTCCAGGACCACAAAGGGGATATTCACAGTTAGTCACATCAAAACTGTCTTTCCTTATCCGTTTGCAAAGTTCACATAGTTCTTATCGAAGCACGCCCTGTCCCCTCCCTTAAGGAAACCACTGGCTTCAGTGTTTACTGCTTCCCTCCCCCATTCTCACAACAAAAAAGTCCCCAAATCAGTGCTACCAGCCCACTCTCATAAGCAACCCACAATAACATCTTGATGTTTGTGTCTGCTGGAGGAAAGACATTTCAATCTGAAACCTTCACAAGCAAAATAAAATATCTCTATCTAGCTATATCTTTATATATAATAAAGACAATAAAGGCTATTTAGGCAATATCCATAACCATCTTCCATGCTCTCCTCATATTGTTTTACAGAGGAATATTCAAGGCATGCCCAACCGCCATCACTGTCCTTTCCTCTTTCAACCATAAGATATTATAGCCAATCCTACTGTAGATGTATGTCACAATTCTCTTGACAACTATGCTAAGCTTTTCTTCTCCTTGTTGAGTGACAGCTGGGTGGTAGCGATCCTGTGTTGTCCCATTTTTTTTATTAGCCTCAGTTTATCCTAGCTGAGGGGTGATCAATGAGGCAATTTTTGCTATCACCGATTCCCTATTTACACCTGTGTAACGCTACTAGATAAATTGTTACAGCAGATTCATACAGATCTAAGAGCAAGACACATATGCTCCCCACTGATCAAAGTACTGTGTCAAACATCACCACCTTCCATTCCAAGGTTAGGTGCACTTCTTTGACATTGCTTTCAGTAACAAACACACAAAGCACAGTAGACTTAAACTAACTACTGTACACACAGAAGAAATGCTTTAAAAAACCCAGTCTCACATTTTTGCTATTGGAGACTAAAAGAGGGATAAGGAAAAGAGAGAATCACATGCGACAAATGCTCGTCATGTCCGACAGGATTCTGGAACTTGCTCATCTACTGTGGTGATAAGGCCAGTAAAAGAAATTTAAGAGAAGAAATTAATGTCAATGGGAATTACACATGTATATTTTAGAGGACAATTTGTTCCCATGGATCCCAGTGTCTTTGCATTGCAATAAAAACAACCTGGATGTAAAGTAGCCCCTGTTCTCTTTAAAGATATGAACTTGTCCAATGGAGCAATTATTAGCTGGCTTTCATGCAATAATTTCATCTGTGTTTGGTTTTCCCATGTTTTACTTTCATAAACGTTTTGTTTTTGATAATATATAATGTATAAGATAAAATAATCTCTAATTATCATTCTCTGGCAGCCACCTGGAAACTAAAGCTGAGATTTCAAAGATGCCCAGAGGATCTGGATATGTAGTTCCCATCAATTTTAATGGATATCCAGATCCTTTATGTATCTTTGTAAATCTCAGCCTAAAATCTCCAGCACAGGGGAATTTGTTTTTCTGTTAGGTCTGCTCCCATGGCCCAACTAAATAGAACAGCTGGATTTGCAAGACAGCTCTGCTTTCTACTATGCTGTATCAAGTGCCATTAGGCTACAGCTGGGTGACTTCAGTAAAGTTATGCTGTAAACTGCACGCGTCAAGCCAAATGTTGCTGGCCCGTCGTAATGTTCTCTTCTCTCCACAATGAAATGGGAGAGTAGGTTTACGAGACATAATAACAGGATGCTTCAGTGATGCCTAAATGATCTGGGGAGAAAATGAAGGAGACAAACTTAATACCGCATACTGCCTAAAGAATGTATTTTATTGTCAGTGTTTGAGCCAAAAGACTATTTGAATACAGCAGCTTTTGGAGATGCCTATGCTAGCTGTGTGTAATTCTTGAAAATAATTTAACAAGCTCACATTGGATAAAGTTTTCAAACATGCCTAAGTGACTTTTGAAAATGGGACTTCGGCTCTTAAGTCATTTAGATGGTTTGGAAAAGTTGTATCCATCAACTCACTTGAATTAATTTGATCAGATTTACATAGGGAGTGCTAAAGTGTGATACTGCGGTTTATACATAGATGTATTTTTAGCATTATATATGCATATCACTTAATAATAAAATGATACATACACAATACTGTCTGTGCCTTGAAGGACTTAGAATATTTCAACCTATTGGCAGAATGCCCATTCGTGTCAATGGATCAATCCTACAGTCCGTAATGAATGCGGCAGAAGTTTTGTCTGAGTCAGGACTGAGAGATCCATTCATGGTATCATCACCATTCCATTTTTGTTATCACAGGTCCACAAGGAATAAGTTCTTAGGTGGAGGTACAGCTTGGTAAGAAACAGAAAGACTGTAGCATAAGACAACTTAAACCCAATGCATATATTATTCTGTTCTTGGGGCTTCATGCAGCACCATTCAGGTCAATGGAAGTTTTTCCATAGAAGTCAATGGGAGCAGAAAGAATCAAGCCCTTGGTTGTATGCATCCAATTCTCAATAAAGGAAATGGGAGTTGGCCATGTGGAAGAGCAGATTTGGTCCTTAATTAAAGCCTTATTTTAAAGATGTATTTTTAAAAAATCATTAAATTAAATATAGCACCTTCTAAACATATATGTCTGGGCATTTCAACCTTTTTTCTTTTTTTGGGTTACCTGAGCATCAAATTTTCCAGCGTTGTGTAGGAAAGTCATGCAGATCTCATGTAAGCCTCGGATCTCACAAGAGTTGTTTTCAAAGCATTCAAATACTCCACATCCCACATCACCAGCATTAACCAGGCAGTGCTGGATTTCAGCTAAAATGACCATGATTATGGTTAATTTGTACAAATATTCATAAACAGGGTTGGGGGGAGAGAGAACAGTTATTTTGCTAAGATCACCAGTTCAAAAGAAAAAGCACGAGACAACAGTTCCTGTACCCACCGCACATCCACTATTTGCAGAAATTAGGCCATTTGTATGCATTTTGTTATGAATATGAGATCTAAAAAGTAAATGCCAAATTCACTCCACTTACATCCTAGCCATAGTCATGTGAAAAGATCTAATGTTTCATTCTTTTGGAGTATATGATGGGCCTGATCTACAATTCCTACTCTCGCAAAGTCCCTCATTAAATTGAATGGGAGTTCTGCCTGAGTGAGAACTGCAAGATCAGGCTAGAATTTGTTTTGTCTAGTACTCTGAATAAGTGTCTGGTGACTGTCACACCATGATTTGATGACCATTGGGAGCCCCAATCCTGCTGTCTTTTAAGACAATGGCAAAAATCCCACTAATTTTCAATGGCGGACAGAGTCTCTTGCTGCATGAGTCCCCTCCCCACCAGCCTTATTACTATTCAAAAATTCAGATTATTTGAATGCAACAGTCAAATAGACCTTTCAGCAACATGCATACTGATTCTGTTATGTTTTCCTTCTAAACTTTATACAGCATTGAAGCAAATAATGTTTTACTTCAGACACTGGACAGACACCTTCAAGTCAAAATCTTAATAAGGCAGCTCCTTGCCCTTCCTTAAAAAAAAATGCTGCCCAAAGGAAGGTGGTTGCCGAGAAGCTTAAGGATAAAGTCAAATAGGGGCAGCTTTTTAGAGCAGAACTGAGGATACTAAGAATTTGTTGTACTCATTTACTAGTGGCACCTTTAATTAAAGCTCAGTTTTGGGATCTAGCCTAATCCCTGTCTAAACCACAGCCTGCTTTTAAAACATCTGCAGCCTTCCCCCTTGACATGTTGCCATCTGAAATCCCTTACAGCAACTTTCGTTTTGATTTTAATTCACTTAGGACAAAGATGAGAACAAACTGTTGGTGTAAAGTGCTGAGTTAGGAGACAATGATCTAATATAATATATCACAAAAAGAAAATTAATATGTGCACATACCGTATAATAACGACACAGGCAAGGTCATAGGAGTTTGTGTTCAGGTAAAAAGAAAAAGGACTGGGAGATGCGGAGGGGGAGCGAAAAAAAAAAAACGGAGAAGGGCAGGAAAAGCCACATGGAGCTTTGCAGTTACAAAACCGGAGGGGGGGGGGGGGGCGTTGGAAATCAGTGTGACCTGGCATTGTGTTATTCCCACGTGGAAAGCTGCACATACAGAGGCACACAAAACGAAAAGGGGTCGCTTTGTCAAGCGTTGTATAACTGCATCTTGGTTTTTCTGGGTCCGGAAGCCCAGCTGTAGTGCTTCTGTTGGCATTTGGATGCAGACGGTTCTCGGATCACATGTCCTGGCTCCCAGTTCGCTGAGAATTGCACAGTGCCGTGATTCACATGTGGCAGTCCCTAATGGGCATTCGTGCATTCCGGCTCGTGTGTGTGTTTAAACAAGGCGTGCAGCATCGAGATAGTTAAAAAAAAATATAAGAGGGAAAGAGAAAATTGTACAGCTCCCTCGCGCTCTTTCCATGCCTGGGAAAAGATCCAGTAAAGTGCACGCCTCGGTTCTTTCTACTAGGCACATAATACACGAGGAGGGATGAGGAGAGAAACCCCATGGCCAATTGCATCATTACTTGGTTCTCTGCGCAAGAGAAGCAGGCAGCAGCTCTAGTAATTTTCAGTCACGTCCTCCCCTCCCATGTTTTAACTGTATACTTAGCCCAGAGAAACCTCTTTCAGAGGAAATGTAAACCTCTGCTCAAACAGCATCTCCTGGATTAGAAATCGCCTGCGTTTGACCTGCTGGAGTTTCTTGTTTGCCTCCAGAACGGTTAGATTATTTAAAATTAAAGGATTGAAGTGGACTGACTTGCAACGTGCAAGGACGGCCATGGCACTTTTCTGGTTCGGTGCCACAAGTAACTACAGCCTCAGACAAAAATCGCGTCATTTATGACCACGTGGAATAACTTTCCAGTTGCCGCTAAATTCACAGCTACAAGGATTTCATTATTGTTTAGCAGAGATTAAATGCAGCGAGCTACTTGTCTCTGCGATTCAAAGGACAGCACGTGCTTGGCTAGCTAGCGCTTTAAAGGTAATTAGGAGTGAACACTTATTTCCTCAGGATTTATGCTTGACAGTCACACGCAAAAAAATAAATGTCATTATGGACGTCTAGTTATCCAATACTCTGTAAATACAACAGAAAGCCACCTCTATTTCACCATACCCGCTTCCTCGTTGAACAATATTTAACATGCATTTTGCTTGCATATGAGTTTAATTAGACCTGCCTCTTCAAGCATCCTCCCCCTCTTAGATCACATACCTGTATTTTGCAAAGACAGCCGCCCTTTTTGTTGAGGGGCTCTCTCTTGGGGACCTTCCGGCGGGTTGGTGACTTCTGTGCCCCAAACTGGATCAAAGCTTGCAAATACCAACGCCAGGGTCACTACTTTGCTGAGCAGCTCTGCACACATGGTCCTGGTTGCAACCCCACACTGGAGACCTTTGTGGGTTTCCCAGCTCTGTTGCTTTTCAAAGGGTGTATAAACGGAGGCTACTGCACGCCTTGTAATCTGCTCGCTGGATAGCATGTGATCAGGGCTGGTGCAAGTGCTGAGAGTGGCCAGAAAGGGAAAGGATGGTGCCTCAAATATCCCTGGAAGCTCTGGTGTCACTTGAATGAAGGAGTCGAGCAGGTGTTGTCCACCAGCCCGACCAATAGGAGCCCTGTGGCCCTGTGACAACACGCATAGTGGGCGGTGCTCGTTCTAAACTACTACACGCCGTAGAACAAAATGTGAGGAAACTTGCATCAGCAGGTTGCAAGCTGCACAATAATGATCGCGAGCAACCAGGCGAATTTAAACACAGGGACGGGCTGCAACCCACTTACAATCGTGCTTCTCGGAAGGAAAATCTCAGCCATTGCAGGCTATGAAGCAGCCCTAGGGGACTGAGAAAAGGGGATTCTGGAGTTTAGGACATTCCCCAACCCCCCATCTGTTCTTTCCTTTGCAGTCATAAAGGCGTTGAACGTTTAAAGCACGTTACTTGACAAGGGATCGGGAGAAGTTACACTTTGTAATGATGATTAGTATTTGGGGAGGGGGGAGGAGCCAGACTGGAAGAGGGGGCAGGGGGGTTCCACGTGAGACGCTAGAATGGGGGTACATCATCCTTGCCAAATAATAAAACTCTCCCCTCCCCCGCTTCTTCCTTACAGCCCTACTCCCTTGCACGGGCGTAGCTCCCGTAGCTGTGCACTACAGACCTTAGCTTGACCCTCGGGTGAGCCGGGCAGGGAGGATTCCTACCCTGTGCGTGGTTCCGGGGGGGGGGGGGGGAGTGCAAACAAATCTGGATGTTTGAAACCTTCCCCTGGGTTGCTTTGTAAAGAGGAGAAGGAAGCCCCGGCGACAGGAGCTGATCACCCGCACAGCTTCTGGGCTGGGGCCAAGAACGCAACTTTCATCTCCTTCAAACACGCTGCCACCTTTCCAAATCTACCCACCGCCACCACGCTTCTCTCTGCCGGTCTCGCTTTGTATTTCTTGGCTGGCTTTCCCGGATCATCCCTTTGCATGGCTTGTCTGCAATGGGGGGGGGGGGGGGGACACCGCCCCCCGCCCGCGCCCTCTCGCGTGCCCCGCGAAGTCACTTGGATCTCCAGTGTCTTTTCTTACGGTGAGGGCTGAGTGGGCGCTTCAGTGGCGAGAGCTGATTGAAAAGATTCAGCTCGTGCGCTAGGGAGCGGTGAATGACGCGTTCTTAGGCGCTCCCCCCTCGTCCCCGTTGGGATTTTAATTTGCACCTCTGCAGAGATTTATCCTCCCTGGGCTGCACTCACTGGAGCTGCATCAACTCGGCTTCTTATGCACCGCGCTCTTAGCCAGGGCCCGATCCTGCGCTCCTTGCGCACCCGCCACGCCCTCCCACACCCGGCTGCACAAGGCGCGCGAGAGCGGAGCAGCCTTTCAAACGTCCCCCTTGCGCAACCCGCAGCGACACGTCTCTCCGCCGGGCCTCTTGGCTGGGGGAAGCCTCCAGCAGGTGATGCGGGGAGAGGGGGCGCGGGGCTCTACTCCCCCTCCCCCCGAGCTGCGGTAATACGCGTCAGATGTTACATCAGACAGCGCAGGCCACGTGCAGCGCTTCTCTCCGGCGCTCTGAGAGGCGCGCGAGCGGCCGGGGGAGCCCCCTGGCTGCTGCTGCCATGTGGCCGCGGGGAGGAGGAGCAGGCCCCGCTTGGCCGGCCTGCTTCTGCTACCCTAGGGCTGGGAGGAAGGGGCTGCGGCGGCGGTGCACAGTGAGGAATTGCTCCAGCTGCTGCAGCGACCCTTTCCCCCACAGCTGTCCAAATGCACCTGAGGAAGTGCACTCACCTCCGGGCCCTGGAAGGAGGTGACACCAAAGTATGGCTCCCTGGTTGACCCACCCAGGGGCTTGTCTACATTACAGAATTGAGTCGACTTTATCTCATTTGACCTCCAGCTGCTGAATTAATTAAGTCAATTGTGCGTGGCCGTACCACGCTCCTTGTCTCAATGGAGTGCGACCTCACTAGCAGTGCCTGCATCGATGCATAAAACTGCATCGTGTGTAACTGTCCCAAAGTATAACTGTGTTTTGGGAAGTTTGTGCAGTGCCTCATGGGACCAAAGCGTCGTTGCAGGGGAGAATGGGAACATTTGCATTGGCATCCCGTGATGCACTCTGCGCCCTCCCTCATATCAATAGCAAACAACCCAATGGTTTTTCCCCTTAAAAACGCTGCGCGTAGGCCATAACCCCAGAAGTATGGAGCATGCTCAGTTGTGCACTCTTGCTGTGAGCATCTCAAACACCTCACACCTTCCTCTGCAGTATTTCCAGAGCTGAAGTAGGGTCTGCCACGTGGAACACAGAGATGTCCTGCAAGCAGCTCTGCTGCAAGTCATTGAAAAAAACAATTCACAGTTGCTACTGGCAGTCACAGAGCAGCTGCACTCTGTTGAGCGCCATTTCTGGTCCCGTGAAACAAGCACTGACTGGGGGGACCGCATCGTTCTGCTGGAATGACGAGCAGTGCCTGCAGAACTTCCAAATGTGGAAAACCACCTTCCAGGAACTTTGTGCAGAGCTTTCCCCTGCCCTGCACTTCAGCAGCACGAAAAAGAGAGTTGCTCTGACAGTGAAGTGAGTGGCAAATCGCTATTTGGAAGCTTACAATGCCAGACAGTTACCAGTCAGTGAGGAATCAGTTTGGAATAGGGAAATCAACCATGGGAGCTGCTGTGCTCCAAGTGTGCAGGGCCATTAATCGACTTCTACTACGAAGGCTAGTGAGTCTGGGAAATGTGCAGGACATAGTGGATGGTTTTGCCGCAATGGGGTCCTCTAATTGTGGTGGGGCGATAGATGGCACGTTTATCCCTATCTTGGCACCAGACCACCTTGCCAAAGAGTACATAAACCGAAAGGGATACTTTTCAATGGTGTTGCAAGTGCCGGTGGATCACAGGGGCGTTTCACCAACATCAGTGTAGGATGGTCAGGAAAGGTTCATGACGCGCATCTTTAGGAACTCGGGTCTGTTCAAAAAGCCGCAATCTGGGACTTTCTTTCCAGACCACAAAATGAAAATGGACGACGTTGACATGTCTATAGCTACCCCGGTGGGACCCAGCCTATCTCTTGCTCCCATGGCTCATGAAGACATAGACTGGCCCTCTGGACAATAGTAAGGAATGGTTCAACTGCAAGCGCACAATGGTGACTGAATGTGCCTTTGGTCATTTAAAAGGGCGCTGAGGAACTTTACTAACAAAGTTGGACCTTAGTGAAGAGAACATCCCCATGGTTATAGCTGCCTGCTGCGTGCTCCATAATATCAATGAATAAAAGGGGGAAAATTTTATGCAGGGGCGGGCATTTGAGACAGATCGCATGGCAGCCAGTTTTGAGCAGCCAGACACCAGGGTGATAAGAAGAGCACAGCGAGGGGCGCTGCATAGCTGCTAGGCTTTGAAAATAATGAGTCACAGTAATGTGAGCTGATTGTCTGCACTGTGCTTTCCCAAACCTTCACCTGGCTTGTATCACTCTCCCTGTAAAGTCAACTGTGAGGTTATTGACATAAAAACTGGGACTGTATAGATCATTGTTGCAACCAAGGTCCTAGAGCAGACCTGCACAACTTGGAAAGCAGCGGGGGCCATATTACTGCAAAAAAACCAGTTGCGGGCAGAAAAGCCCCGCCCTCGCCCCTCCCCCATCCGCTTCTCTCCACCCCAACGCTTGGCTTGCCCCACCCCTACTCAGCCCCCATGGGCCACACAGTGAGCCCATGCGGGCCGCATGTGTCCCCCAGGCCACATGTTGTGCAGGCCTGTCCTATAGTTTCACCAAGTCTTGTACAAAGGAAGTCAAGTAAAGTGTCTATGGAAAGGTGGTAATTTGCTGGTTATGATTATGCTATCTGTATGCGTGTATCATTTTTGTATTTAATCTTATGAATATTGGCTATGTACTTGTATCTCAATGTGTTTAATTCAAAGTAACATCAGTGAAGCATTTGGTCAGCTTCTTGAGAAAGGACTATTCTGAGTAAGTGCCCAATCAAGAAACACTTAACTGACAATGGACTTTGGGAGATGCCAATCCACATCTGAGCTTTCCTGGGAACCTTCAAACTAACATGTAAACAATGGCATCAGCCTGCCAAAGCTGAATCATTCATGAACATGTGACATGCCCAGGTAGCAACAAACTCCATCTTGTTGCTGTGATTTTGCACAGCAAAACAAAGTGGTTTCCACCCAAAGAGAGAGAATATAAAATACCCTGGAAGCCTCTCCATTTTATCTTTAGCTGGCTCAAGAGATGGCCGCTCCACCCCAAAGAGCTGCCTGAAAGAAACTGGAACAAAAGGTCTGTGACTACAGGGGTGTGAGTGATTGCTGGACCCAGGCCATCAGCTACAATGTTGGTCTGAAAGGGACTGGGCCCAGACTAGGAAGGAGTCTGGTCTGTCAAAAAGCTTATTGGGACATCTCTGAGGGTGATATTTACCTGTATTCAGTTTCTTAGTGTATTAGGCTCAGACTTGCATGTTTTGTTTTATTTTGAAGGCAATTTACTTTGTTCTGTCTGTTATTACTTGGAACCACTTAAATCCTACTTTTTATACTTAATAAAATCATTTTTTCTTATTAATTAACCCAGAGTAATTATTTTAATACCTGGGGAAGCAAACAGCTGTGCATATCTCTGTATCAGTATTATAGAGGGTGGATAATTTATGAGTTTACCCTATATAAGCTTTATACAGAGTAAAATGGATTTATTTGGGGTTTGGATCCCATTGGGAGCTGGGTGTCTGGGTTCTAGAGACAGGAACACTTTCTAAGCTGTTTTCAGTTAAATCTGAAGCTTTAAGGGCGTGGGTCAGACCCTGTGTCTGTGTTGCAGCGGATTAGTGTATAGTGTATTAGTGTACCTCAATAAGGCAGGGTTCTGAAGGCCCAAACTGGCAGAGAAAGTGGGCTCAGAGGTAGTCTCAGCACAACAGGTGACAGTCCCAAGGAGGGTCTCTGTGACCGAACCTGTCACAGCAACGCTCCTCACAAGCCCACTGCTTCTACTCAAAAAGGAACATTTATTTCTCAAATCCATTTACTTTATTTAACAAACATAAGTAAAGAGGGAGAACAGAAGAAAAGATAACCTTGAGGAAAAGGGGTTGTAAAGTTGGAATGGGACAAACATTTTCATCTGTGTAACATAACACCACATTCCAGACCATCAAAAGTCTGTGAATGGGCAGCTTTCTGTTTCTTGTACTGTCTCCCTGAGGTAAGTGAAAGGGAAATGGACTTTTCGCCCACGCCTCATGGAACGCGTGGGGTAAGGTGATTCTGTGCCAGGCGATGCTGGCTGGCTGTCCACCAGGGTCTGCAGAGAGACTCTACCCTCCTGTTTCTGTTCCTGCAGTTCAAACAGATGCCTCAACATGTCTGCTTGGTCCCTCATAATCCGAAGCATCTCATCCTGTGCCACACCATCTTGCTCATTGGAAGCATTCCTGCTCTTAGGGTGACCAGCTGTCCTGATTTTATAGGGACAGTCCTGATTTTTGGGTCTTTTTCTTATATAGTTTCTATTCCCGCTCACCCCCGTCCTGATTTTTCACACTTGCAGTATGGTCATCCTACCTGCTCTCCATGTCCATGGCTAACTTCTCGGACATTGAAATCCTCTACACTCTCAGCTCTTTATTTTATTTTATTTTATTTTATTTTATTTTATTTTATTTTCATGTCACTGCTCTGTTTCCCTCATAGAGCCCTTCTCCCCCATTCCACAAGCAATCTTTCCATAGATGTCAGCATTTCTTCTGTTAAATCAAAGCTCTGCCTGCACAGATTCTTCTCCCCACACAGCAATGAGATCCACCACTTCCTGTGCAAACCAGGCTTGAATGCATGTAGTCTCCATGATCAGTTGTGTTCAAGCTAGCATGCTCCCAATGCTGATGAAACAGGAAATCAAAAATTCCCCAGGCTTTAGCAGGA
Source organism: Dermatemys mawii (assembly GCA_007922305.1). Taxonomy (NCBI): domain Eukaryota; kingdom Metazoa; phylum Chordata; order Testudines; family Dermatemydidae; genus Dermatemys; species Dermatemys mawii. The sequence continues at coordinate 2,350,852 of ML677358.1, forward strand.
CAGGGGCTGTTTCCTGTGTACCTGGCTGCAGTACAGCAGAGTTGGGAATGATCTCCAGAGCGGTCACAGATGAGCATTGTGGGACACCACGTGGAGGCCAATTAAGTCAAATTACACATCGCTGCCTCTGCACTACCTTGCAGTCAACCCATGAAAATCGAATTAAGTGCTAAGCCTCTTGCAGAGGTGGATTACAGAAGTTGACATTAGAGGCAGTTTAGGTCAGTGTAAAGAACCCGGTAGTGTAGACACATACGTTAACAGGTCATCTTAAGGTGGCTTCCTTCGACCTAACTTTTTAGTGTAGACCAGACCCCCGTTTTGATTCCCTCGCAACTCCTTTTAACCTCAACATTCTCATGCTGTGTCTCAGGCCAGAAGGTTCATGTGTTAGTGTGATCTATACACCTGTGTTGCATTAGTATAATTATGTCTGTTACATGAGTGATTTGTAACCCCAATAGTTATACATGGTATAATCCTATAGCTTTAGTATAAAGGTGCCTTACTGGAGTAGTCCCCTTCTCCTACAGATGTAAGCACTCCTAACTCATACACCACTTGATTTTGGGAATTCAAACCTCTTTATGCACTGATGTTAACCTAGCTAAAAACCAGTTCATAGGCTACTTTGTAACAGTACTAATCTTAAAACAAAATCCAGCAGGTTATTGCAAACTGATTGGTATATGTGAATAGTTAAGGCCCTGATTCTGCAACTTGGTCAGCATGGGCAGACCTCTGAACCTGTCTGGATCCCCACTGATTTTGTCAGATTGCGGTATTCAGGTGTAAGGGGAGCTTTAATCCTGCAAATGCTTATGCATTTGGGAAGTCCCTTTGACCTCACTGAATTCTATAGGCTTACTCACATGTGTAAAGTTGTTCATGGGTGCAAGTGTTCGCAGAATTAGGGTCTGGATTTACATTAGCAGCTTTGTGAAAGTGATGGATCTGTACCAGCAACTATAAAGTGAGTTATTGTCAGCAACGGTCTGATGAATGATACTGCAGATACTTACATGCGTGAGTAAAGTTAACCTGAGTAAGTGTTCACAGGATTGTCTCTCTTTCTACAGAGAACTAGTACGTGGGAAAGGATCTGAAGAAGTCAGGTTATGTATCAGAGAGCGGGTTCTTACTGGTATCTGGATATACATAAGTAGATTTTGCATCAATATGTCAGATGTTCATGTTTAATTTCTCAAATTATCTTTGCTTTTGCAATTTTTCCTGCTGTGACACTGACACACACACACACAAAGTTGTTAGTAATGCATTGTGCTGTTTCAGAGATTTCCTTAATATCAACAATATTGTGACTTTTAAAGGTTAATTGTTTAAAATCTAAAGCAAAATACAAATGTGAGTTATTTTGTTGTATCAGAGTTGATTATACTGTTTATGAACTAACGTTCAGCTCTAGGCAATTCCTATTTAATAATTTTTTAGAAAAATGTTTATCATTGTTCCATTCTCTTCTTCCAGTAGGATTGGCTGGAGTGATGGATTTCGTGGGTGTTAAAAGGTGTGTCCCTACTTTTTTCAGTACACATTTCTCATTGTAACTCTTTTGTCTTTTCATGGAAGGGATTAATTGACATGGTCCCAGGCAATATTTCATTAAGAAAATTAAAAAAATCTGTGGTTGTATTTTAAAGATGAGTAGTATTACAAAAATGTGCTTTCTAATACACAAAGCAACTCTGGAATATTTTGGGTAGCATAACAGTCTCCCTCAGGTAGTATAACTGAATGCCAGTTCAAGTGCCAGGTAATTTTATAGAATAACTACCAGTTCTAGCAAGTTATTAGTGGCTAGTTCCCAGGAGACTTAGGATATTTAAGTCATCCCTAGGGCACTGATCCTGCTATCAGGTTCAGGTGGGCTGTCCCCATTGACCTCAGTGGATGCTCTAAACCCATGGAGGAATCTAACTTCAGGATGGGGAGATCCAAGATAGGTACCTCCTGCAGACATTTTATTGTCATTTGCAGATTATTCCCTTTTTGGTTTAAAAAATGACTCTTCAGAAAGCACCCTGTTTTAATAGTTTTGCATTACTATCTTCTTTAGTTTCTTTTAGGAAACATGCCTTTATTTCTGTTAGGCAAAATATGCAGTTTTTATCTTTTAAGAGCGTTTCATGTTCTAAATAAAACATGAAATGACTAAATAACAAAGTGACCTTTTGTAAGTATTGTTGGCCATTAGTCAAGAGTCTACCTCTTTTTGGTTTTCTGAAGGGAGCAGGAGTTCACAGGGTTATTATCAGTGATGTACAAAGCTAGAGAACACAAGATTAATACTCCAAAGAACTCAGAGTCTAAAACGGGCACAGACATGGGTGCAATTTCAAAGCCACAGAGATTTTCCTGTGGTGCAGTATCCATAAAAGGCCTTACCATAAACGTCAGGCTTGAGGAATGTAGAGAAGCAGCATTTGGTGCACCAGGAGAGAGAGGACAATCCCAAGCATGAGGCATGGTATGGAATAAGGTTTTTAACTTGGAAAGGAAGATGGGTACTCTAATGGAGGCGTATGCAGGAGTTACGGATTCTGGGAATTTGTCAGTGTACAGCTAAGTAACCTATAATTGATAGTGTGAGCTTATAGTTGATAGCCTGATTGTGATTCAGTCAGAGATAATAAGTGAAATAGTGGAATTTACTGCTGCCTTTTCTCTGCACAGTTGCTCCATCTTGGATCTTAAATCAGGATGCTGACTACAAATGGTGTGTTCGGTATGCCTACCATAGAGCTGCACTTCTAGGAGAATTAGTCAGTGAGAGCATGAGCTGGAGCCATGTCTAAAGCTGGCTGTGGAGATCAGCCAAAGTGTTAGACCTTCACCCAGGTGTCGGGTGGTAGGGCTGGATTTAATTTCTGCAAGACAGTTCCGGGATGATGCAAATACAGTCAATTGCAGGGAATGAAATAGGGTTCAACATTAGCTTTTAGGCTTAGTAAATTCAAGGCTGTCATGTGGTTTTAAGAATTCTTTTAAAGAATTTTAAGTTTCTTGCCCCCACTTAACTTGGATGTACTATTTTTGAGTCTTCGATATTCCCAGGTTTTATGGTCTGTGATTAGAAGGTGACTATAAACTATAGAAAATAAAATGAATGAATGAAAGGGCAGAGTTAATGATGTTTAACATTACTCAAATGTCTTTTTTTCTGCTCGTTTTATATAAAGGTCAAATATTTGAAAAATGGTCTCAGTGAGGAGTTATATTCTGGGTTTATAGAAATGCTCACTTTGTTGATAAAATATGAACTGTTTGAAAGATTTACAAGGGTCAAAAATCCTGCTGAACAGTTTTAGTATTTAGAGCAGCAGGAAACCACTCTGTGATATTTTTAAAACAGGTATTTACTGAAGTAATTGGTTACTTTTTATGTGGAATAAGAAAAACTGGTGTAGCTATATTGGACTTGACATAAAGGAGAGGTATGTAATTTGCAAGCAAAATGGAGTGGAATGTACACATTGTACCTGGGGAGAGACAAAGAGTCCTGTGGCACCTTAAAGACTAACTGAAGTTTTAGAGCATAAGCTTTCGTGGGCTAATACCCACTTCTTCGGATGCATCATACTGGGGAGGTATTTCAAGAAAGACAACTCTTTATGACCGAAAAACAAAGCATCAGCCACACTTGTTTGCATCTAGCAGTGTTTACTCCTTAGCTAGTCAGCCATGTAATAGATACTTGGAATCTATCCTGTCTGCTCAGGTAATTTAAGTTTCAAAATCCTTGAAACCTTTGTGGGATTCATAAAATTGATTACATGCAAACTGGACAGAAAACACATGTTTCTGAGAACATTTTGGTTCAAATAAAAAAAAAGTGGCAATTTTAGTGCCAACAATTTACTACAGAATATCTAAACCAGATGCCATTAAACCATAATTCCAAGCAATTTGCCAGTTATGCATTTACTTTAATCTTAAAGTCAAAGTTAAGATATGCATGGTTTTTATTACTTGTGGATACAAACAAAAATGTGATATGATTACGACTAATATGGGACAGATAATGATAAACAGGCATAATTTCAGTAACTACTGCTCTAGCTGAAGGAACATGGGAACTTTGCTGGCAATAAGGTTAACAAAGAGTCTTCAAAATGTGGTTGTCCAGATTCAGACATATCAAGCAATATAATTCTTATCCGTTAAGAGAACTGGCAAAATACTAGCTTCCCCAACATCTGTAGTAACACAAGTTCTTAGGAATGATTTCTCTGTTATTTCTGAAGGAGAGAGTGGGGAAAAGATTTGTAAGGCATGGAACATTATCCAGATTTCTAAATAATCATAAATAATATACACAGGGGAACCTGTTATAAGGATTGACTTGGGCAATCTCTGATCTGCTTATTACTGTCCAGATGAATCACAACATCCAGCTGCTTAAAAAGAGTGAACTTCTCATGTGAAGGGATGTGTGCAGGAGCAAAAATCTCCATCTTGAAAGGACAAAACGAGATCTGTCAAGTGTTTTAATGCCACCACAGGTTAGTTAGATTATAAGTGGCTCTAAATGGCACTCCCACAAGTTATAAGATTCTTTACCTGCAGTTAAGAGGCCCTCAAAAGGTACAATAATTTCTTTTCACTTGGATCCTGCCAACTGAGTGCTCACTGATCAGCACTAGCCTGATGCAGAGAGGAACTGAATAACTGAATAAGCACTGCTTATGGCAGTCACTACAGCAGAATTTGTGTATCTGTGTCTGCAAGAAAAGTAGAGCTTGCAAATGACCCAGTGGTCTTACCTAGATATTAGGATGCTTGGAAGCAGCATCTTTTAGCCGGAACTTGAGAGACTTTCAGATGACGTTCAAAAGCAAACAGGGCTCACAATGGGCTGATATAAGGTCCTAGCCCTTCTCTGACAGCCCTGTCAGTTTCTGAAAAAAATTATGCATTCATTTTAAGAAAAAATACATATGTAGGCCCCACTCCTAGGAATACCTAATCATGCCTAACTTCAAGCTTGTGAGTAGTTCCATTGACTTCATTGGGACATACCACATGGTTCAAGTTAAACGTGTTAGCAGGATCAGAGCCCTAGTCCTCATGGTTGTGGAGACAACCTTCCAAATGTGACCCAGCATGGGGCTGCCTTCAGGAATCTGCAGACAAACAGACTGAAACAGTAGCCCTAAGAGAGATGTGGACTACCCCCATTCATCTCCCTAGGAATGCTGAACCATAATGCTAACAATTTAAATAGCTTTAAAAGTGTCATGGCTAATCTGTATAGCTGAAACACTCAGCCAATGTGCTTCTCCAATGTGGGCGGATAACATAGAAGTTACTGATGGGAAAGGTCTGGTAGGTCCCATCTAGTTGGTCTCCTTGCCAGTCCCAGGTTGTTCCCTACAGCCTATTCTCTGGGGCTTTCTCCAGTCTAATTAGACCTCCTTTTAGGGGGATTCCATAATTCCCCCTGAAATTTAGTTTATTGTCTGGAAGTTTCTGGACTATTTTATTCCTTTTCTTCTCTTCATCTTATTGTTCCTATTTACACCCTTCAGTTTAAAGTGAGTCACCAGGGAAGGAGATGGAGTGGCTGCAGCCAGTAAGAGACAGGAGAGAGGGAGCTGCATCTGGAGACTAATTATTTTGCTGCATTTATTTTTCCCCTTCAATCCCAGATTACTACTCCCTGTGTGATGGGGTGTTCACCCCTCACCTGAAAGGTTACCATGGCTGGGAAGGGGTTAATTAACCTGATAGGCTGCACCTGGGGGAGAATTAGACTGGCTAGGCAAGTCCTAATAGAAGATGGAGCCCAGCTGGGCAGGAAGAGAGTGAGCTGATGTAAAACTAGGAAACTGAGAGCAGTGTGGAAGCCTGCAATCACTTGTAAGCCTTAGAAAAAGAGTGGAGGAAGCTAGGGGGAAAATAGAAGCCCTGGGTTTCTGTCCCTGAGGGAAGTATTGAAAGAGCCTAATAGACTTGAAGTAGAAAGTGGCTCAGGGAAACAGTAGCAAGCTTTAGGACAGTGCATACCATTGCTGCTGGTTGTACGGTCTCTGTGCTAGAACCTGGAGTAGGGAACAGGCCTGGGTTCTCCTACCAGCCACTGAGGAAGTGATGCAGACCAGGCAGCCCACAGAAGACTGCCTAGGACAGTCATCTAGTGGGACTTTGGTACCCTGGAAGAGGAGGACTATAGTGATCTGACTGGAAGACTAAGCCATGGAGAGAGAGACAGCGGGTGTGTGAATGAGTGGCAGAAGGGGACAATGGACCTGGAAGGAGTTAATTCCAGAGCAGCCAGGAGGAGGCTCTCTAATGGTGAGTGGACCCTGTGGCACCCTGTCCATGCATTTCAGTCCTGACTTGCATCCAGGCTAGAACATATGTTGTTGTCCAGCATGCTAGGGCTGCCAAAAGCCCAGGTCAGACCTGCAAACCATGACTTAGGCTTTGATTTTTGAAGATATTTAGGTGCTGCTACATGCAGTGCTGAGTGCCTAACTGATTTAGAAGCCTAAATGTCCTTTTCAAAATGACTTAGGCAGTTAGAGCCTAAATCGCATTCACTGTCAATGGGATTTTGACTCCTAAGTGCCTAAATATCTTTTAAAATGAGATTTAGGCTCCTAAAACTGTTAGGCATTTTGTCACTTACTGGAGAGATGCTTAAAGCAATGTTATCTCCAGCTATCTTTCCATGTTTGAGTTTACTGATGGCTTTCCTATCTTCATCTGTTGCAGTATCTCCTAAATCAATATTAAGCTCTGGTAGCAGGTCTTCATCACATATTTGTTGTAGTTTACTTGGGCCTGGTCTATTTAAAACTGCCTGGGAATGTTCAGAACGTCTTTTCCTTTGCTCTTCTGTACTAAAAGGAAACTTATGGACAAATGATAAACCACAATTGGATGACTTTTTATTTGGAGATTGTCCTGCTTACTTCAACCCATTTCTTAATGGAAGAAAAGAGACCCAGCTTTTGGCAGACCTAGCTAAACAAGTTGATTTGTTCCTCAATAAGGGGAGGACAAAATATGTGGCTATCATCAAGGTAGACAGCAGGACACTAGAAGAAGTCACTCATTTTACCTACCTAGGGAGTGAGATGTGGAATGTTGGTAAGATTATGCTAAGTAATGAATATCAAAAGCAGCAAACAAGTTTTATAAAATTGAAAAGATGTGAAAAAGTAGCAGTATTGACACTGACACAAATACAGTTTTTTAATACTAGCATCATGTCTGTCTTTCTTTATGGATCAGAGTCAGGACAGTCTCCGACAGACACTGATGATCAGCACATTACAAAGTAAATGTCTGTGAAAGATCTTTAGAGCTCCTTGGAAAGAGTGTCTTCCAGTATGAGAAACTGATTTGCTCCCTTTACAATCTAAAGCATTAAATGTGGTAAAATGATGGACATATTTAGGACAAGCTTTAAGGATGCCACCAATATGACATTAATCTTAGTGATAACGTGGACACCGTCTTAAAAAAAGAGGTGCCCTAGAGAAACATTTCACAGGACAATAGAGAAAGAAGTCAAATGCATCAACATGACACTCAGGAGCCTGAGCAGACAAACACAAGACTGAAATAAATAGCAGAAATTGGACACCCTATGCACCTTAGGGTGTGGGAAGATAAAGGGAGTGGGAGGAATCAGTTAGACATTGCAATGTATAGCACAGAAACACCTAAATATCTTTTAAAATTTGAGCCTTAGTGCTTGTCCACGTGGGGAAATTTACAGGTATAGTTATACTGGTATAACTCTCCTTTGTGAGAGGATTTTTAAGTGCAGGTCAGGTCAGCTCTCGCTCTCAGCACTGACTGCTCTCATGCCTTTGCCACAGTTTCATGGTGAAAGTCACCTCTCTCCTTACTCTTTTGGTGTCAGGGCAGAAGCTCTGTCATGCAGCACACCCTGTCTGCTAGGAGAACACTCGCACAAGTCCATCCATGACCTAGACGCAACAGTTTATGGCTCAGCAGTGTTGCTGTTCGAATATTGATTTACTATTAATCAAAATCAATCATTAAAAAATCCAGAACCAGGCATATAAGTTACACAAAAGTATAAAATAGGTTGGTTAAGCACTAGCAGTTAGGATTGGGAATCTCTTTTTAGTTTTATCAGTTATGGTCAGGAATTGCAGACAATATGTTGCAAAACCCCAAGCAGAATGTGGTGAGCAAAATTGTGGCGTTAAGGCCTCATTGCTGAATTTTCTTGCTTTTTCTGAATACAAAATGGCATTTACCAACAGCAGAACTGGGCTTGTATTTAAAAAAAACCCAACAAAATCTAAGGCCCTGATTCTGCAACTAGATCAATTGACTTCATGGGGGCTTAGTGAGGAGGCAGGGGGTCTGCCCCTGCTGATCCAGTTACAGCGTTGCAGCTTAAATTAATTACCACTATACATGTGTGTGTTTGATAATCAAGTCCAAATTATTGTTTGGTACCAGTGTTATCGTAGCTTGCAGCTCAGCTGTACTTATACACATTTTCTGCTTTATCCATTTCCATATATTTTCCTAATTTCACTGTGATGCCTTTTTATTTGGAGGCATCTGGCCATGATGGCATTTAGCTATTTGTGGTAACCTTTTATTTCAATGCGCTTAAAGTGGCGGTCGTGCTAGTTAATGCTGATTATACATTATCCAAGCACATGGCAGAGTACTTTATGCAAAGTACATCAACATACATGCATGCTTGCTTTCAGTGGGATTTAATGCCAATGAAAACATTCTTTGAAGAGATAGGTAATTGCTAAAGGCTTTGTCTAATGTTACAGCAGGACCAATGGACAATTTTAACTGGTTTAATATTCGTTATAATACATGGTTCAGGGCTGAATAAAAGGCTATAATTGTATTGAGGGGTTCCACTGACGTGATATAAACCAGGAGAGCTCAGCTAGTCAGCAGAAAGCAGAGGTTGGATTACAACTGGGCTTGTCGGCACAGGACCATACATGGTTGTTTATCACTTCTAGAAATGATAATTTCAGGGTTTTTTAAATGTAAATTAGTACAAATCTGTCCCCAAAATGGGATGAGAACATTCTAATGTTGCTGCAGTTGAGAACTCTCCAAAGAGGAAATCCATTCCCCTGCCACCTCTGAAATAATGAGATTTTTATGCAGGGAGAGTGGGTTTGACTGGAATTCAATTCCTCCCTCCAGCCATGAATAGGCTGTGGCTTGCAATACAAGCACGTCTGCCATACCCTTCGAAGGGCTGTGGTCCACTGGACATGTGTAGTCACAATTTACACAGTTCTTCCTCCAGAGTGCTTATATAGAGTAAGTGCAGTTCCCTTCCCCTGTCACCAAACAGTCCAGGATGCACAGGTGGTGCAAAGACCTCTTTGCATTGTGCTCTGCCCAAGGTCCAAACATGCAGAGTGTAAGTGGCATTGGAGGTCTTGGGTATATCTTCTGCATCTTATAGCCATTTGGAACAAAGATCAAAAAGACCAACTTTGTCCCATGATTTGGTTAATAGCATGAATGGTAACCTCAAATTCAATGGTTCTAGCCAAACCTGGAGAGTACCTTCCCCTTTTCTGCCACAGACTGACTGTCCTACTCACTTAACTGTACTGTGCCTTTGTTTTTCCCATCTGTATAATGGGTTCCAGAAAACTTCCTCACCTCACAGGCCATTTAATTAATGGGTTTAAAGCACTTTGGGAGGAGGGGAGTTCCCGTGCAGTGGGGTTTGGAAGACAGGGAAGGAGCCGGGCTGAAACTTGGCAAACAACCACTATGCAGTTTCACCAAACATTACCATCTATGGAACAAGAGCCAAACAATGACATGAGTTGCCTTGTGGCAGCAGCATCTGTCACTATGTGGCTCCATGCTTTGAAGCATAAGGAGCCTCTTTCCCAACCCTTTGACAAACTCAGCTTCTGAGGGTTGGTGCAGGACGAGGATTTAACTTATGAATCCTATGAACTTATAGTGCTTCTTTTCTTCAAAGTGTTTTACCAATGTAAGCAATCTGGCCCTCCTTCCCAGCTTTGAGAAGTAGTATTTTTCCCTTTGTACCGATAGGAAAATGGAGGCATGGAGAGTAGCAAAAGCAAATTCAGAATAAAATCTGCTGCATAGTACTAATCCTATAAAATGTGGCATGTGCCATCAAGTGACTGATCTTGAAGTCAATAGGAATGTTGCCTGCATGTGGCCTGTAGGATCAGGCCCTACAGTTGATCTAAATAAAAAATGGTAAAAGTTTGTGTATATAATAAAATACTTTGACAATGTTCTTTTATGCAGCTGATCATGATTCCGTATTCAAAGCAACAGACCATCAGGTGACATATGTTATATTAATTAGTGCATATTGTATTATTATGTAACACGTATTGTTTCAAAATACAAACATATTTGGGTTTTTTATTTTTAGATAGAGACTCATGAAACCATGACAGCAGCTGATGGGACAGAAAGGGATGGAGAAAGGCATAAGGGTCTCCTGTGTAAATAGCTAATAGTCAGATGATCATAACTGACAGAATGAATAAAGAAGAGACAGTGTAATTGACATGATAGATATTAGTTTTAATATTGTGTGCTGAATTTTCAGTACATATTCTTTCAGGGTTCATGTTTCCTGATAATCCACAAGAACAAACTGGATGCTGGGTACGTGGTTTAGACAGAGCTGACCGCAGGGGTGGAATGTGTGGTATGAGAACATCAACGCCTGTAGGCTTACCCTGTGTCCCAGGCCCTTTTTTTCCTTCTCTTTCCCTTTTCCTTTTCCTTTCAGAGTTCTTGTGTCTAGCCAGGTCCTATTTGGACAGACAGTGCTTAGCTCATTTTGCTGAGTCAAATCTCCCTGATGCCACCTCTGCCTTCATACTTTTTTCTCCCCAGCAGTTTTGCTGATAGCTCCAGGGTGTTCACGGAAGTGTTAGCTCAGGCTGACCAATGGGGCTAAAAGCAGCATTCCCAGCAGGCAGGGTCAGTTCAGATAAACTTCCCAGCCTCTTATGATGCACATGACACTATATACAAAATAGCAAACAACCTGCCCCTTGAATGAAGAGCTAGAAATAAAGGGCCAGATCTTGCTCCGGTAGCACAAAGCAACCAGAAACCCAGCTCAGCCACCTGAATAAAGGGTGGCTCACCAGCTGGTGTATGGCCAGTATGATGGCTCTGTGTCAGTCCTCTTGCAGCCCTGGGCTGTGGGAATGTGCTGGAGCTGGGCACAGCATCTTTGCACCCTGGCTATCCCCAGTTGCCAAACCTCATTTTTGAGGGTTGTTGCAACTGGGCACGGCTTAGAACAGACGTGAAACTGTTGTAAGATGTACTAGGAGTCAGCCTGGCCTCTGGATGGCTGCAGGATCAGACTGCTGAAAAGTTTTATAATAATAGTACTTTGCCCTTTGCTAGCATCTTTCATCAAAGGATCCGAGTGCTCCAGAAGGCTTCATCCAAACTCAGCCCTGGTGTAAGCTGGTTCAGGCTCTGCTTATGTGAATGGGAGTTGCACCCATTCATGTCACAGGTTAACCTTCAAACTACCCCTGTGAGGTAGGTTAGTGATCACTTCACCCACCATTAAAAGGCAGCCACTTTCTGTGGGGGGAAAGAAGCTGCTGAACAGCAAAAAGTAACATTGCATAACAGTTTAGCACAGGAAGAGAAGAATAGCATGGCCACTTGGAACTGTACGCTGTCTCCAAATGACATTGGAGTTAGGTAGGGCGGGGTAGGATGTGCACCCAGTATGTTCTGTGGACCATAACACCCTAGAGACTCTATGTGGGTTCCCTGTCTAGTGTTGCCTGTGGTCAGAAGATTTACAGGAGTTACTGCAGCGTTGGTGGGGCAGTAGTGGCCATGGAGTGAGGGTTCCCCAGGGAGAACTGCAGATGCTCCGGCTGCCTGCTGATTTCCTGGACTTGGCCCTCTCTGAGAAGCATGTTCTCTTACTATATTTTCAGTAGCTGTTTATTCCCCTTCCCCTTTTGTAAACCAGAATCTCCTGTAAGCTTTAACTCACAGCCATATTGATTATATCATTTGGATGTAAAGCCTCCCCCCCACAATTTTTTCTTTATTAAAGGAGACTATTTCCTATGGGAATATTCATGAGCTTTGCTTTTTCAGTAGAAGGTTATTATGCCTGATAGCAGCTGGAGCTTGCAGTCTCATTACTAATTAGCGCTGGTGTTGGTATGAGCAGGCCTCAGCAGTTCCTTAGGCCATGTCTACATTACAGACCTTTCAGAGGCACAGCTGTATTAATGCAGCTGCACCACTGTAAGGTCTCCTGTGTAGCTGCTCTGTGCTGCTGGGAGACCTCTCTCCCATTGGCAGAATTAAACCCCACCCTCCACCCAATGAGCAGCAGTAGCTATATCTGCGGGAGAGCATCTTCTGCCAACAGAGTGCTGTCCACACTGAGGCTTTTGTCCGTGAAACTTCTGACGGTAGGGTATGCGGGGGGGGAGGGGAAAGGAGGAGAAAACCCAACTCCTGACTGACCTAAGAGTATGTCTACACTACAAAATTGGGTTGATTTTATAGAAGTCAATTTCTCAGAACAGACTGTATAAAATCTAATCCGTGCATCCCCACTAAGTGCAGTAAGTCAGCCAAGTGCGTCCACAGTACCGTGGCTAGTGTTGATTTTCGAAGCAGTGCACTGTGGGTAACTATCCCACAGTTCCTGCAGTCTCCGCTGCTCATTGGAATTCTGGGTTGAGCTTCCAATATCTGATGCGACAAAAAAATTGTTCCATTTGGTTTTGGGTACATGTCTTCCCTCCCTCTGTTAAAGCAATGCCAGACTATCAGTTCGCGCCCTTTCCCCTGAGTTGCCCATGCAGATGCCACAGCACTGCAAAAATGGAGCCTGCTCAGATCACCATGGTAGTTATGAGCATTGTAAACACTTTATGCATTATTGTGCAGTTTGTGCAGAACCAGAACCTGTAAAAGAAGGCAAAGAGGTGACAGCAGCATGGTGACGAGAGTGATGAGGACATGGACACAAACTTCTCTCAAAGCACAAGCCCCGGCAATTTTGACATCCTTATGGCAATGGGGCAGATTCATGCCATGGAATGCCGATTCTGGGCCTGGGAAACAAGCACAGACTGGTGGGACCACATAGTGTTGCAGGTCTGTTTTAAGATTCCTTTAAGTTGACAAAAATGGCGTTTTGTGGAGGGGTGCATGGTTAAATCGATCTAATGCTGCTAAATTCGACCTAAATTCGTTGTGTAAACCAGGGCTAAGTTTCACGGACAAAAGCGCTGATGTGAACGGTGCTATGTCAGCAGGAGATGCTCTCCTGACAACATCACTACTGCTGCTTATTGGGGGTGGTCCAGTTATGCTGATGGGCAAGCTCTCTCCTATTGGCATAAAGCAGCTACAAGGGAGACCTTACAGCAGTGCAGTTGCAGTGGCACAGTTGTGCCAGTGCAAAGTGTGTAGTGTAGACATAGCCTTAGACTCCAAAATTCCCTTCTCTGCATGGCTAATCACTACAGTTTCTCACCTATTCTGGGGTCCTTGCCCTCCCTCGTTCCCCAGGCCACTTTCACATCTTTCTAGATGGTTAGATTAAAACTCTGGCTGACAGATTTGGTCTTTCCTAGAGTGGAATCCCAGAATCTCTTCCCCAAGCTCAAATTCAAATAGACTGTGTTGGCAGAGCAAGTTAGAAAGCCGAGGTCTCTGCAATACAGCAAGCATCTGCCCAGGAAGGAGCTTCAGAGAGAAGCTCACTCCTCCTCACTGAGCCCACCCTTTTGGGCACTCCCCTCAGATCCAGCCAATGCAGAATAAGAGGACGAGCCACTGCCCAGCACTGTACACAATGGTACTTTCTTTCAGCAGAACCTCTTGCTGGGAAGGAAGTGTGGAGCGAGGTGGCCAGCCAGAGCTCAGCTACAAAGGGGATCGCTCTGCAGTGCAGCTGCTGAAGGAGAACAGCAGGGAGAGGTGTAAGATTAGCTGCTATGTTAGTCTGTATCCGTAAATAAAACGAGGAATACTTGTGGCACCTTAGAGACTAACCAGTTTATTTCAGCATAAGCTTTTGTGGGCTGTAGCCCACTTCATCGGATGCACAGAATGGAACACACAGAAGCAGGGAGAGGGAAACAGAAATCCATGTGCCTGCTGCTTCAGCTGCACCGAATCTAACCCCACAGTCTGCAGAGGGACTGGAAAAGGAACCAGCCTGGGAAGGCTAAGGGTTTCCTTCCCCTCTCTATGAGCAGAGAGCTCTGCACAGGGCACAGATCCCTTCCCACTCCCCTTTGCCGAGAATCTCCTCACATTATTTAGCATCTCTGCTAAAATATAACTGGGGGAGGGGCTTTATTCAAAGCTCTTTGGGGTCAGTTGGAGCCTTTCTGTTGGTTCATTGGACTTAGCATCAAGCTCCATGTTTGTTTATTTTCCTTCTTCCTGCTTAGCCCCAGGTGAACACTTTCCTCTGTAACAGGAACATGTTGAAGGCTTTGTTCTGCTATATAAGCCCTGACTTTACATTCTCCTATAACTGTCTGGGGCAAAACTAGCTTTCATTTGGGCTAGTGTCTGTGTGTGTATTTGCAGATTTGTGTCCTTAAGTCCATTAATTCCTTAGCATCCCGAATCTGCAGCAGGAATCAGTAATATAAGTAACCTCTCTCTCTCTTTCATTATCTTTCTGCTTTCCATTTTTATTTTAAACTGCAAGCTCAGACACTTGTGCATATAGAACTTTGACAAATCCTGTTCAAAATTTAAAAATAATCAAGTCAGATTTTTTGCAATGGGTTTGTTATGCATATAGTGGAGGCTGGGAGATTATGCTGTTATTGCTGATATTCCCCAAGAAGATCAGTCCAGAATCAACTCTTGCTCTGCAAGTGAACTGAGCCATGCTAAATGTTCATTCTGATGCTAGCTAGTTCATTCATCAACTAGATGCTCCTGGTTAGATATGCTGGACCATTTGCGGACATCATTATATACTATTTGTACCATGAGTAGTGCTGGTTTGTGGCTTGTTTCTGGAGAGGTGCTTGTGAGTGCTGAACTACTGATAAGGGGTTTGTTTTTAAAAGCATTGAAGCATGTATTTAAGGGGAAAACATTATAAAATAATATGGATTTTTGTGAATAGAAGACAAAAATGCATCAGATTTGAGGCCTACTAACCTTGACAATGTCCTTTTAAGCTTTCTATGCAAGGAGAAAAGGATGGTAAAGGAAGAAAGGATGCAGTGTATATTTCATGGACCTATTCCAAAGCCTTGAACAGATAAACATTGACTTCATAAGAAAGATTGTTCCTCTAATTGGCTGATAAGCTATATGATTAACAGTAAATGTAGCCAAATCCCTGCGGCCCAATCCATCTCTCATTGAAGTCAGTTGGAGGCTTTCCACTGGCTTCACAGGAAATTGGATCAAATCCTACATTTGTCTAATGTGTAGGACACAGCACACTTATGTAAAAAGTCTTGGACACCATTGACTGTTGTGGAGTTGATGATCTATTGCATGTTAAGTGTCTGAATTGTAATATAGGCCAGGCTAAAAGGAATCTTCAGATCTTTGAGATGGATGAGTTCCATATATATGCTGCTTTTTGAAAGGGAGCTACCATACCTCTCTTGAAGTGTAATTTCATATTACAACAACAGATATTCCCAAGAAGTTGACTTAGAAAATAAGCTACAGCTGGGAGCATGATTGAACCATTCAACTTGATGATACACTGTACAACCAGTATTTAAAGACTCTGTAAACCACTTACAAACTTGAATAGCTTATTCTGATTACTCCTTCAGTAGCCTGTTCTTATCGGACAGGTCTGTACTGCCCATTCAAATGCATTATTTTAACAAACTCAGTCCCCTCATACTCAAAATGAACAATATTTCATCACTCTGCTGCATTCTTTAAATTTTCACACACATTCAGCTTTGTTGATCAGGCCTGAGATCTGTGTCCCTTATCGTTTCAGTGAAAGGCAATTAGTGCCTTACCTAAGGAACCTTATAATGATCACTGATTTATCAAGCAAGAGATGTAAAAATACAGGTTGATATGGTCTGAATAGATACAGTCCTGTATAATCAGGATTTCAGCCCTGAGGTCCTTACTCAGGTTTTATTCTGTCCTTATTCAGACAAAACATCAACTGATTTTAGTGGAAGTTCTGCTTGAGGAAGGATGAGGAAAGAACTCAGGAGCTTGTTCAGTATGTACTCCAGGAATCCTTTAACCCATGACCTATACCTTGACTTTGCCTTGTTGTTTTATCTTGTATATCTGACACCGGCCCTATCACTGCTTACATAAGAAAATAACTTGTGCTGTCAACAGCTCTGTTTAACTTTTAATAAAAAAAATTAGTAACTAAAATCAAGGGACCAACTCTTGAAGCCCTTACCTGGGCAAAGTTCCCATTAAAGTCAATAGTAACTTTGCCTGAGTGATGGCTGTGTAAATTCTGACTATGGATCTCAGAATTTTGCCCAATGAGCTTTATTGCTGTTCTACTGAAAAACAGCAAAGAATAGCTAAGGCAATATGGAAAGAGAAATGAATACATTAATTGGACCTCACGGTAATTTGTATTTAATGGCTTTACTGGAGGATCTATTTGACCAGGCCAGGTTTTTTAAATTCTCGTTTTCATGGGCTATCTAATGTGCAGAAATGTCAATTCTGAGCATATGTTCATGTCTCTGGAGTCTTGTTCAGACATTAGAGAAACATTTTCTAATTCAAAAGATAAACACTTCTGCTGGAGTTGGGGGATGGAAATGGTTTTCATTGCAGCAGGCGTTGCCTATTAGTTCTACTAGAATTAAACACACTAATCTGGGCTTTAAATGAGGTAAGAGCTTGATTATGCACATCACTGGGAGATGTACCATACTTGAACCTTTTGCTTATTGAGACTGTATTTCTTCCATGAAGCATCCTGTTTTGCAATCCTCTGAATTCCCCATGTGCCGTTCAGTATTAGGGATTTCATCACCTCCTGGGCATACAGGCTAAACTTTCTGCAGAAGTCTGAAAGTGGGATTGGCGGGGAGGAAGAGAGAGATCAAGCCAATGATTTCTTTGTTTTCTGGTGGAAAATCGTAATCAATTAAAGTTGGCTTTATTTTTCCCCTTTGCTCGGCAATGTTCCCATTCCGGACTGTGGACTTGCAGTGTGTCTGAGCTTGGTGACTGCATCCTTTTTAGGAGGAGATCATAGTTCATTTCTGTTCAGTTGCTTCAGGTCACATCTTGTTCTTAAGTGTTCTTGGCTGTTTTGTTTCTTCCTTCACTCCCCCTGTCATCTGTGTATGTCGCGCATGTCATGGACAAAATATCTGGAATATTTCATCACTGTTTTATAGATTAAAATCCTTAAGGACTGTAATCAAAGACAATGAATTTACGTGGGAATGGCACGGACATGACGGAGGGAAGGATATGGTTCCTGGTATTTCTACAAAATTTTATGTCTTCCTTCTTACCTTTCCCTATTTATTCTGGGCCAGATTTCTGACTCTGCAGGCTTCACTGAAGTTGCTCTGGATTAATGTTAGGGTGACCGTATTTCTCAAAGGGAAAATGGGACACTACACGCTGCTGCTCACCTGCCTCTCCCCCACCTCAATGGAGCTGGCCCAAGCCACTTATCTGCCTTCCCCCACCCCAGGTGGACTGGCTCAAGCCCCCCTCTCCATGCAGGCAGGGCTCCGTGGAGTAGTGACACACATATTAGATAAGTTTCAGAGAGAGAGCCATGTTAGTCTGTATCAGTAAAAACAACGAGGACTCCTTGTAGCACCTTGTGGCATGAGGAGTCCTTTTAGAGATGAACAAATTTATTTGGGCATAAGCTTTCGGGGGCTATAACTCACTTCATCAGATGCCTGGAATGGAAAATACAGTAAGCAGGTATAAATATACTGCACACAAAATGATGGGAGTTGCCTTACCAAGTGTGTGTGTGTGTGTGTGTGTGTGTGTGGAGTGGTGTCAGTGCTAACGAGGCCAATTAGGGTGACCATATTTCCCAAATACCTAGGTTAACATCATTGCTCACTTGAGCTCTGCCTGCCCTTACTGCTCACCCCCGCTGCATGTTCCTCTGCATAGCACTTTTGACACAAATGAGCATTTGTCGCATTTGCTAATTGATCAAGTTGGCAAGAGCAAACAAATGCCCGCTTTTGCCAAAAAAGTTGGGGCAGCCTGGACAGGGCTTTAAAAAGGGATTGTCCTGGCCACGACAGGCCGTATGGTCACTCTAATTAATGTGGATGTGACTGAGACCAAAATCTGGCCTTCTCTGTTCAAGAAATCTTCCTTCGAAGCACTGCCTGCCTGTTACGTTGCATAACGCTGTCTTAGAACGTGCTTTGAATCTAGCTACAGCCCTGCTTCCTCTTTCACAAATTATACGACCATCACAGTAGAATTTATTTAGCATTAACTTTGTGTTCTTCAGTTTCAGTGACTTCAAGCTACTGAATAAGTTGAAGAAAAATGGGCTCGCTCCAACTTTTGCTGAAATTAGAAAAAAATACAATGGCATCTTTGTTACGTGATTAACTGGACTAGTCACTGGATGGTCATCTATGAAATTCTGGTTAAAATTCTGACCTTCACTGATCACTGTGAGCAAAGCGGGGACTGATGAGATTGCAGCAAAAGATTGCCAGCGAAATGAATCTGCACCATAACTATATCTGTTCAGAGCCTGGCATCCCTTATTTATGTGAAAGCGGGTGGAATGCAAAGAAGGGTCTTAGGACACATGGTCTACTCTAAGTGAATATTTTTTCCAGTTTCAAAGTAGCTTTCTGCATCAGAAAGAGGCAGTTTTTCCTCATCCCACTAGAGGGTGGGTGCAGTTTGCACAAGGCTACATTGTGGCTGGTAACTAGCTTGGCAAAGAACACAACATGAGTGTGAATGCTAATTAATCACCAACAAGAACGGTGCAGTTGCCAGAAAAGGCAGTTGGTCCTTAATGTTTTAGCTTTGGGATGGACACACTTTTTTTTCTCTCAGCAATCCAAACTCCTTAGTCTGAAGATGTATTTTAAAAATAAATAAGTTCCAAATTTCCATGTTCCAGTGATTTAAAATAAAAAGTTAGTAAGGGTTTTTTTTTCTATCTGATGGAAAGTTCTGAGGTTGCCATGTTCCATTAGGCTCAGAGCTGTAGAGTTTATGGAATGGTTGTTCAATAGGGATGGCAGAAATTGGACAAATTGTGGGTTTGATTGTATTTTCTTTTGATCAAGTGAAATGTTGCAAAATCACTGTCTGCAAAAAGCAAAACAAAACAAATGAATGAACAAACAAAAAAACCCAACAGCCCTTGCCTGTGAATTCAACTCTGGATAATGGAAAGTGACACATCCATAAAATAAATATCTGCAGTTTAGAGAGAACCTGATTAATCGCTTTAGTATCAGTAGCTTTTGGGGCCAATTTTCCCCAAGACCTGTTCAGGGACAGCAAGCCAAGGATTATCATTCTACTTTTATTTTCCCCGATCCATTGGTTTGTGTTTTTTACTTTAGTGGAACATAATGATTATTTTCAAGGAATTAATAGAATCTTGGTTTAAAAGCAAAGCTGCCTGATTAAATTCCTTGACTCCCCGAACATTTGACCAAGAAAACATGGAACAAAGGTGGAAGAGAAAAGAAAATATACTGATTTAAAGGTTTGGAGATGGGAAGTTCTCTAGGAAGAAATTAAAAGGATCAGGATTATTTTGGAGACGAGTAAGACAAAGAAGAGGGACAGAAATAAAGTGAAATAATGAATAGCACAGGGAGAGGATCTTATGTTAATTCCTCCATAATAAAAGAAGATACCAGATAAAATTAAATAGCAACACTTTTAAAAAGATAAATAAAAGGAGCTGCCATTTAATTCCATGTTAAATTCATTCGTGGAACCCAATGCTGCAGGCTACAGTAATGATCCAAAGATGATATGACATGTATTTTAATAAAAATAGCGTCGGCAGTTAGATTAGTCAGGATAAAAAGGAAATAACACAGGATATCAATCCTCAGGCTTCAGGGCATGAGCAGATCAGCTGCTGGTGTCAAGAAGACATTTCTCTGGAATAATTTTATTTAAAATTGTACAACATTATAGTAATTGTCATATAGTTTTGCACAACTGTCCAGGTGCAGGATATAATGTTGCATAGTTGACCCAAGTGCATTATGGGTTTGTTTTTTAACCTTCCTTTTTAGCATCATGGACTGGCCACGTCTCAAGAAGAATGTAAGAGTAAGTGGATCACTGGGTCTGTTCCAGCATAGTAGTTCCTGTGTTTCGTTCTGTACAGAGAGTAAAACAAAAACACTGCCAATAGAAGTTCCTTCCAGTTTATGAGCAATGGGAATACTTTGCTGCTTTATCCGGCCATGATTATTGAAATGTGACGTGACATTGGCCTACAACTCTCACATATGGGGCAAAATCCACACTTGGTGCAACCTTGTTGAAGTCAGTGGAGCTGCACGAGGCATGAATTTGTCCTGCTGTCTTTGATGAGTGTCTGTGGCACCTTTTGTCATGAATAAAGCACCTGGAGAGCTGACAAAAGCTTTCTCTCCAGTGGTGGGTTGTGCTCTTTCTCAAAGAAGAGTGAATTGACCACTATTCTCAGTCACTAGATTTTATGAAATTTGTATCTTTAATTTTTTTTAAAAAAGGGAAGACAATGTGCAGAGCAGACAATTGAAGTGGCAAACGATTCAGTGTTTGGCATATTATTGTCAATATCTAGGCTAATACAAATGGTGAATGGGTATGGGATAGCTGGCATTGGGGATAACGAACTATTTGGACAATGGAAAGCACATTGCAGTGGTGCAAGATAAGAGGAAGAGAAGTGCCATACCATGGATACTTTTTTTTACGGGCACAGTTTAATTTCACTCTGTACTTAAATGACATAGAAAAAGGAATTAGTGCTAACATGGCACCCAGGTTTGCAGGTGACACTAAACTAACTGGATGAGAAGATGATGTAGAGCAAAGGAATCAAAATTTGAAAGATCTACTTAGGCATGAACAAGAGTAGATAAATGGCTCATAAGTGCACATCTAAGGTGTGAATTACAGGAATTTATGGGTGGAGTCTGTTGAGTTGCAGTTGCTAGGTTGCTGATACTAGGGCTGAATTCAGCCCTATGTGTTTGATAGGCTAAGGATATGTCTAGACCAGTGGTTCCCAAACTTTAACAGCCTGCGAACCCCTTTCACTAAAATGTCAAGTCTCATGAACACCCTCCTAAAAATGAATATTTCCAGGGATTTTCTCCTTTACCTGAGTATAAATTATAAAAGCAGTGATCTTGGAAATATAAAATATGTTTTTATGACATGCTCATGACACATTATTTATAATTAATTATTGATCATTACACTATTTTTATTACGTTATGAAAACAGCAACACGCTTCCCAGATCTCACTTTTGTAGCTTGTATCACTCTGAGCAAGCTTGTTATAAACCAAGGCTCCTATGTTTCTTCAAGGAGTAGCAGATGTGAAACAGCAGGAAGGGATTTAAGAAACCAACTCAGAGTTCCTCCTACACAAGCATTCAGGTCTTGAGCAGTCCAGGCAAACAATGCACGTTGCAACAAAGCTTAAATTTATTCTCCATAATAATTTTAAAAACAACACTAGCTGCTTATTTAATTTTAAAAATAGCAAAAATATCCACCTCCCTTTTCATTTCTTATAAGAAGTCTTGAAGTTTAAATCTCCTCAGTGTGATAGATATGCTTGCTTTGATCTGCTTGCTATTGGAAGTTCAGGGGCTCTGGGTTGCTGACACTGTGCTGCCCGGGATTCCTAGCAGACAGAGCTGTCCCTATGAGAGAATTTTTTCTCCAACTCCCTGTTGCGTTTTGTGAACCCCCAGGGGTTCACAAACCCCAGTTTGGGAATCACTGATCTATACTTAAGATGCTACAGCAATGAAGCTGCTGCAGCATAGACCCTACCTACACCAATGGGAGGGATTCTCTCATCGGCCTAGGTAATCCACCTCCCAGAGAAGTGATAGCTAGGTCAACAGAAGAATTCTTCCATTAACTGGCTCTGTCTGCATCAGGGCTTCTGTCTCTCAGGGTTATGGGTTTTTCATATCCCTGAGAGATGAAGCTATACTGAAGTAAATTCCTAGGGTAGACCATGCCCTAGCCTGAAGTATGCCACAGAGGTGAACCTATGAGTGTAGCTGGAACCATGAAACTGTTGTCCAAATGACTTATGACTATGGTTCCGAAGGCTAAGAAAAAAATACTGGAAGAGGTCAGAAAGGGTATGCAGGTGGAACACATACCAAAATGTATTATCCTAAACAGTCTATTAGTCTAATTAACATGATCTGTACACTATTGGGCTCAGTTTCAGGTATTATACAATAGCAAGGGGAAAGGGAAGGTCTAGAGGTAGTGTAACAGGGTGGCTTGTGTCTTTAAGGGACAAAGAGGCCTTGAGCTCTTCAGTCATGTTCGGTTATCCCTACTGGCACTGTGATTTCCCCCAAAGTCTTCTGTGCACCCTTGTCAGCTGCCTGCAGCTGGAGCGTGAGGCTATCCTGACTGGAAGGACTCCCATTCCAGCTGCCCCCTTGACCCAAACAGCCAGCAGGCCCCATTCCCATCCAGCAGCCCTTTTGGTTGGGCCCTATAGCCTCATGGACCCTGGTGCGACTGCACCATTGTAGTTATGTCACTTTTCTGGATCAGGGCCCCAGCCAGTACATTGCATATGGGTAAAGTCAACATGTACACGTCTAAGAGGAAAAAGAAATTTGACAGTCAGACACAGGGTCTTGTGTGGAGACAGCCTTGAAGTTAATGAATAGCTCTTGCTTTTCATGCTGAAACAGGACGTGGAGCTGGGGCAGCTCCTCAGGCCAGAGCCCAACCACTGATTGGCCTGCCACCCTGTTCGGGGCAGGCAATCCAGCAGTACAGGACAGGTGTAGGTCAGGATGTGGTGTTGCAGAGGGAAGGTCTTGTCTATGTTCTGCGGTGGCAGTCAAGCCCTGCAGGCCAGGAGCTTCTATGTGTGGCATGAGTATGGGGCAGACTTGCTCTCCAATACTTCATGCCTCAGGTGGCACCTTCTCACAGTGTCACACCCTTTGGTGGAAGAGCTTGCACCCATCCTGGAGATAGGACCCAGGCCCCCCTCTACCTTTGGGTCTCCCACCTCCAGGAGCAGAACCCTCCCAATGCTTTCAATAGCACTCTGCATCCCTGGAACCAGGGTACAATATTTTCTGGAAATCGGAAATCTTTTAGCATTGTATGCAACAGGGAGAAATGAAAACACATTATAATATCAAAGATGTACTCTTTTGGAGAACCTTATTGTACATTTGCTGGTAAATGGATTCTGAAAGCCAATAGACCTTTCCTATCCCATGTTTTAATTGATGACCTGACATCCATGAATGGATGCTGAGAAGACAGGCTGATATTTTGGTTTGGATGGAAGGAGAGAGGTTCTGAATGGAGAGAGCCAACATCATAAAGGTGATAGTTGTAGATGAGATCACCCAGTGATCTGGTGTAAAGGGAGAAGAGGAAAGGATGGAGCTCTGAGGGACTCCCACCACAAGAGGGCATGCGGAGGAGAAGGACCCACTGAGAGAGACTGGAACAGCACCTGGAAGGATGGAGGAGAATCAGGAGATGAAAACCCAGGGAAGACAACTTTTCAAAGAGAGTGTGGTTGAGTGTCAAAGGCATCCAATAGGCTGACGAAGATGAGGATGGGGGCTGAAGATGGAAAACTTCAAGATATTCAGTCTGATTAACTGAAAGCTTCTCCTACTCTTTTTATGTGTGAGGTTGTTTTTTTATTTTCTCTATTACTCCTTTAAGGCCACCCTTCCATAGAGTAGTACCTTCCTCTAGAAGTTGCCCATTTATTTGAGTTGGGTTATTCACAGACTAAGGGCCAGGCTTTTTAAAGGAATTTAGATTTAAATCAGTGGGAGTTAGCTGCCTAAGAAGCTTTAAAAATCTGTCCCTAAAGTACTACTCATTGTGAGTGTGGGTGGGAGAATCTGGCTTTAATGAAGTGAAAAATCTGGATGGCTTAACTCACATTGCAGGTGATACTGCTTTTAGGTCCTAATTCCTAACATAACATCAGTAAAGCCACCGGAATGACATAAATTTGGCACACAGAGTTTGCATGTATGTGCAGTGAGCATGACATGCATCTTTATAGAAAGAGACTGTTTTATTCCTTTCTATATCTTCTTCATATAATTCACCCACAGCAGCTCAGGCAAGTCTTGTCTTGATCTGGAGATAGTTTCAGTTTCACATATATAAGATTTTCAAAGAACCATCTCAACCAGTCACAAGCTAAGAGCTGTAAAAACAAGAAAAATAATAATCCAACTCTTTGGAAGCCAAATCAAACCATAGTGAAATACAGATCTCTGACAGCTGCCCAAGAAACTGAAGCCAATCAGTCATGAAACAAATGCCTTTAAATCAACAAATCGAGAACCAAAGAAATATCAAGTGAGATTAATCACTATCAATTGTTCCAAGCTTTTTAAAAGGGATAGGGTAAGGGGGAATGAATCTTGCAGACTTTACATACCTTTTTTTTTTTTTTTTCAAATGCAGCAGTTATCCAAGTCAGTAAAAATGAGGTAATTTATATTGCAAAACTCTTTGGATGAGAACAGGGCTCACAAACTCAAACCCTAAACTACATCTACTCACAGCAGAAAATTGATGGAAATTAGGAGAATAGCAGCTTGTGTGTTTATTCTTCCTAGCAAAAAACAATTGACTCTTCTGAACTTGTTTCAGTATAACTGAAAGCAGAATGACTGAAAGCAGATGGCTTTGGAGATGCTTTACAGCCCAGAAGCATTAGGGTGGTTATGGATTCCTGGGGACTTATGTTGTATTTTCTTGCCTCAAACTTAAATTGAAAGACAAGCTGAACTGGGAACCAAAAAACTCTCTGTGAGGCAGGAGCTCTCAGGCACTGATTTGTGATGCAGAGAGAATGGGAAGATACCAGTACTCTTTCTTCAGTTATGATTCTTCATTGTTTTATGATTGTAGTATCTAGAGGCCATCGCCTCATTGTGATAGGCAGTGTATGAAACAGACATTTCCTTCCCCAGATAATTTATAGTTTATGTTTAATTCTACAGTAGGAAGCCAATCAGCAGAAAGCTGTGGAAAATACTAGGTTGAAGCTGTACAGTAAAACAGCGAGAGACACAGACTGGTGCTAAGGATGCTACTGTCCTCCATAACTGAATACAGTTCCTTGTTCAGTGCTGGAAGAAAGTGATGCTTTTAAAGATATTTTCCCATTGTCCCATGACAGGAATTGGGAAAACAGATGATCGAGGGAGTGGAAATGAAGCTGGATTTTGTTACAATGCTGAGATATAATAAGACTCTTCTAAATCTCAGTCTTTGAGTCCTTCCTCCAAATCAACCAGGTACAGTGCAGAGCAACCACTTTAAATTACAAGTACCCCATAATCTTCACTTGCCAAAACACTAGAACTGAGCTCATTATTTGTATTCTAGACTAACAAGGACAAATATATAAAATAACTTCAGTTCCCATGTCTTTACATATATATATACTGTGTGCATGTGTACATATCAAGACATGGGAATTGTTTTTATTTAATATTCTCATTAGTTTAGAAAATATACAGGTACATTTGACACATCTTTATGTGAGGTTTATTGCTAATAATGGTTCCACACTTTATTTTTACTACTCTGCCAAAGCATCTAGTTAAGGATTCTGGGTCGCGTAGACCACAAACAACTTCCTGTACAAAGTACTACTTTAATTAGAACTACAATTACAGGGCATTCACAACACCATGACCATGATCCAGGAAAGCCCTTTGCAAATCAATGGGAGTACTCATGTATTTGGAAATGAGCATGTGCTTAAGCATTTTACTGGCTAGGGGCCCATGTGTGCATTTTTTTTAAAGAGCTATTACTTATAAAAGTAACTTGTGAAAATTACATCATTGGAAGATTCCAGATCAAAATGCTCAGTTTGCAGGTCAAAAGGTAATTTTTCTAGTTGACCTTTTGACAAACTCAGCCTGGGATCTTTTCTTATTTCTTACCATCACAACTGATCATTGACGCTATGGAGGGGCTGTTATTGAGAGAAGGTATTGGTGAAAAGATAGCTCCTGTATTTGATGAATATGATCAGACTAGGGCTCCATCTGATCTTGTCTGGCAAGGAGTTCCATAGATGGGATCCTGCAGTCCTCCGGGCCCAAGAGTCTCTGAACCTGGGTGTGTCCAGCTGCACACTAGAAGGGTGGTAAAGCACTGGAATGGGTTACTTAGGGAGGTGGTGAATTCTCCATCCTTAGAGGTTTTTTAAGGCCAAGCCCTGGCTGACAAAGCCCTGGCTGGGATGATTTAGTTGAGGCTGGTCCTGCTTTGAGCAGGGGGTTGGACTAAATGACCTCCTGAGGTCTCTTCCAACCCTGATATTCTATGATTCTGTGATTGTCCTTGTGGAATGCAGTTGTCTTGGTTGGTTGCAGATGGAGATAGCTAGGGCCTAACTGATGAGGATCTTGTAAATTAGGGCCAGGACTTTGAATTCAGTCTGGAAGTGAATGGGAAGCCTGTAGAGTAGGTGGAGAAGTAGGTTGCTGAGAGATAAATGAGTAGTTGCTTCTCTGTGATGTCTATCACCCAAGGCAGAGCAACTTGCAACAGTGTATGCCAGAGGTGAAAAAGAAATGGATCACAGTGGCAAGATTTTTGTGATAGAGGAGAGGGTTGAAAGCCCTCAATCAGCAGTGATGCCAGTGTATTGGCCAGCTCCTCAAAGATTTTCTTCTATACACCATCATCACTTTTCTCTTCCATTCTTCCATGTCTGCTTATTCCTTCTAGGCGTTGGATTCTGTAGCAGTTGAGAAGATATAAAGCTGCATCCTGGTGACACTGGCATCTCACAAACCTTCTGAGCAATCTCTTAGAACAGCATGGAAGAGGATTTGGGAATTAGGAGATCTGGAGTTGGCCACAAAAGCAGAAATGCCTGAATCAAATCCTGCTATGCAAACAACCCCGTACTTAGGTGTTTGAAAACTGGGATCATAACTGCAATTGGGCCCCATTTCTCAGTAAAATGTTTTAGTTTATTTGATGTTTCATATGCTTGATGGTTGTTATGAAATGGCTTTAGAACTCTGCACGTGGTTGGATGTTGGGAATACTCTATAGCTATTTATAATGCCCAGTAAATGCATGCAATTGTTTTCTTTGTGTTAATGTTCCATTTCCTAAGACACTTTCTAAGTATTCTGTTTCAAGGAATTAATTGAACATCGCGGGTGCTTAAGGTCATTCACCCTTTGGCCTTAGCCAACATCCAAAGCATGCTACAATCACTCTGAAATGTTCTTCTTGGCATGTCAGATTGCTTAAGAACACTGTAGGAATGTAGTATATCACTGGATAAATTATTCACCATGATATCGCTAGAACTGCTGGTTTGACATTTAATTCCAGTGGGGTAAAGAATGTTTCAAACCATGCTCATTAACATTTGCATTTACTAGAAGATGTGGTGGAATGATGTATTAAAAGTACAAGCTCTAAGAAACCCCCCAAGAGAGCACACGTTCATGTGTAACTCTGCATTTCCCGCTCCAGGACTGTACCCTAGATTTTCAGATGTGATTAGTGCTGGTTCTGCTGACCTGCAGGATGTACTATGGCTCCTGCCACTGGTGTGCTGAATGCAGAATCAATAGTCTAATCTGGATGCATGTGCTTTGCAATATAATGAAGGGTTGTAATGGAGAGTACACTAGGTTACCTCCCAGTATAGCCAGACAATCAAAAGTGGAGAGACCTTGGGGAGCTGTGTGAATGGATGAGGGGCTCCCTCTTTTCAGGAAAGTGCTGAAATCCCAAGTGCATTTTCCTGACTTTTAGAAGAATTGTAAAAAACCAACCAAACAAAAAACGCCTCTAGCTTCCCCCCGCAACACTTATCTCATACCAAAAAATGTTTGGGGAGGAGGGAAATACTTTCCTCGCTAGCCTGCCCTAACTGGGCCAAAGTCTGGAGTATTAACTTTAATGACTCAAGGGAGAGTTTTGCATGAGGTTAAAAGCAAGTAGGAGTTTAGTATTTTTCTGGATTGCTATGCTAGAATAAATTGCCAGTGATGAATTATGTTCTGTTAAATCACCAGAAAAAAAGAGAGCCCGCAAAACACCTGGGTCCAGATGCCCTGGTGTACTCCCCATCTAACACACACAGCCAAAAAGCCAGCATTAACACTGTAAAACAAAACATCAAAGACAGTTACTCCCTCTTTGATATATATACACACCACATGCATACGAGATGTCGACCTGCTCTCACCCTGGGCAGTCTTGCCTTCTAATACTGTAGTAACACATTGTGACATTATGGCATTCAACTTTCTGGAAGCTAAAAGCAATAACACACTTCATTTTCCTTGTTTTCTAATCTCTCTGCCTTAAACTGATTTCCTTATTCTTTCTGACTGCACCTGTCTCTTTCCCTTCAACCATTATTATGTTACTAGTTTCCACTCAGATTAATTTTGTACACCTCTTTCTGCCTTTTAAGCTCTGCCTTCTTCCTTTATCCACCTGTCCTTATTTCTGCATGCTGTCCCGGCTCTCCGTTCTCTCCCATCCTTCCCTATTCTTTCCTGATTTCATCATTTCACCTCCACTCTTGGCTTCCTCTGGACCCATTCTGGCTCCTTTCCATGAGACCTTGCTCCAATGGATACAACAGATACTTTCCCTGCAGTGGAACTCAGTTACCCCTGCACCTTCTGCAGGTTGAGTATTAGCAATCTGTTCAATTATCTGACCCATGGGTAGCTGGACACTCTCTATATTATCACGCTCCAATTGACCTTTCAGGTTTTGAGTCCCAGAAAGATATAGGTAGTCTGTTCTGAATGAATAATTTGGTCTCTCCAAGGACTTGAGAGAGGAAAGTCCATATTTTTGACTGAAGATGCTAGCTGACTCCGAGTGGTCTTGGAATGTCCCTGCTCAGCCTCTCTTCTGCCACTGGGGAGGAAGGAAATGAGAAGGGGGACTCTATGTTGAAGGTAAGCTCTGAAAACTGGCCATAGTTCCAACTGGAAGGGACTCCAACACTGTAGAAAATAAGATCCTAGTATTCTATGTCTGACGGTTGTGAAATGACTGTAGACCAGTAGGACTACATGGTGGAAAATATGTGGTCAGTCACTGCAGCCCTAAAGAAATCCAAAATACCCCTAGGCCTCAGATGTACAGCTATGGGCTCAGCTCAGGGACACTGCAGTATCTAAGTCAACCCCAGAGACTTAATTGCGAAAGCAATGAAAGGGCTAGGGATGAGTCTGATGGAGAGCAAAAGAACATGATCTCACCCTAGAGGTCTTGAGTTGCCAGGTTTTTCCTGAAAAGGGAGCTGATTTTGTGCAGACGGAATACAAGCTCTTTAATGTTCCCATTAGGAAAATTTCTATTAAAAATCCAAACTCAGACACACACACTTTAATATTAATGTGAAAATTCTCCTGTTTATGAAATCATCTCTTAAGAAAAGAAGAAGCTGTTTGTTAGCAAAATGAAATCCAGACAAATATTTATAGCTACGTTCAAGTGGCTTTTTCTGACATAGATTGACGGTCATTAAAATTTTCCCTTTGACACCATTTAGCACTGCACTCACACTTGGAATAAAAATTATGAATGTGTTATAAGAGTCAACAAGCCCGTGGAGGGGAAAAAAGAAAAGAACCCCACACAAACAGTGCTTCATCTTAAGAACTAGAACAAAGAAGATCATAATTGTCAATAGTTCACGGGCAGAAAATGAGCCAAGGAGGCTGTTGAAAGCTGACACAAGGCTCTTTTGTTTTCCCCCTCCACCTAACAGGAGTATCTTTAGGTGCTGCCAGTGTGGCAAATCCCTTTTCTGATTTGCTTGAATAGCTGTTTTTCGCTCTCCACAAGAATATTGGCTTCTTAAGAGATGGAAAGAATAGGATGAATGTCAAGAATCTCCCCTGCAATATTATTTTAAGGGAGAAACAAATGTCCTGTGAAATCGAGTGAAGTGTTGGATGAGATTTCGTAATGACAGAGTTGGAACTTTTTTAGTAAGTGGATGAATAGATTTCACCATACTGGGTGTAATCAATAGCCAAATATAGCCCTGTTAAAGGCAGCGATGAATTTGAGCCATGGTAATCATTCTGTTCAGGTTAATCTGTAGCTACATTTTCATGTATCTGCATGTATAGGTGGTTCTTCTCATTCTTGCTATCACAGGTTCCCCACTGTATTTTGACGTGCGTTATATAAAATAGCGACTCATTGGGGGCCTGATACAAACCCTACTGAAGCCAATGACCTTTCTATGGCTTGAGAGGATTTAAATCAGGACCTGATGTCCGTAAAAGGGAGCTTCATTCTCTTTTCCATTTCTTCAGTGAGAACTAGCCACTTCAAGTGGGAACAGAACCAGATAGTGGACATCTAGGAGGTGTGACGGAGTCAGACCAGAAGGATATAGGAGAGTGCTGGAAGGCAGGTATATTAGTCTCAGGATGTGCAGGTCCTTGTTCCCTGGATAGCCAAACAAAGGCTACTCCAGACCAATCAAGACACCTGGGGCCAATTAAGAACCTTCTAGAAAGGAGTAGAATCAGCTAGCCTAATTGGGACACCTGAAGCCAATCAGGGACTGGCTGAATCCAGATAAAAACCTCCCAGTTAGTCAAGTGGGCTGTGGGTGTCAGGAGCTGTGGAAGGAGGTTGTGCTGTTCGTGAGACTGAGTGGTGGACAACATATCATCCAGAAGGAAGGAGGCCCTGAGGTAAGGGTGAAGTGGAGTTTGAAGAAGCAGGGACTGCTGTGGGGAAGTATCCCAGGGAATTGTATTGTGTTTTGTGGATAAAAGGTCAGCCATCTTAGCTGATACTATTAGGGTCCCTGGGCTGGAGTCCGGAGTAGAGGGCGGGCCCGGGCTCCCCCCTTTTTCCATCTTCCATACTGGCCTGTGATGAAGGCAACTCACTAGGTGGTGACTCTTGCCAATTATACTGAGAAAGGGAGGTCACTCTGAGGCCTAGATGAGTTTCTGAGGCCCTTAAATCTGCCAGGAAGCGCAGGACCCACAGGTACAGACTTGGAGCTTTGTCACAGAGGATATTGCTGGGATGATTCTGTCACTTTGGAAGAAGAAGACCTGAACAAAGAACTGGGCTCTCCTTAAAAGTGTAATGGTCGAGCTCAGCCAGCTCTCCCATAGTCCAGGGTCCTCCATGCAGAAGGCCCTTACCACAGGGTATAGAGGCACTTCCTGGTCTAAGTGTTAACCTCAGTTTAGTTCCCTGCTCGGATGCTCAGGGAAAGATTATAAATTGACTCTTGTGGGTTGGAGGATTGTAAGGAGAATGTTTTCAGAGGACAAGCGGGGACAGAAGGTCAGACTGCACTGAACTAGGGTCATAAGGTCTGGGTTGAACCTAAGGCTGGGAGAGTTTTCTTTCCTTTTGCATATTTTAACTTGACTTGATTTCTAGTTACATAATCATTCTTCTTTGAGGACAAGCCCTTGCTGAGTGCATCTGTGTTTCATTTCTTATAAGCCATTTGACCAGCTCACAGCCCTACCACAAGATTCCCTTCTCCCTTCTTTGGAAATCCATACATGTTAGAACGGAGGGGGGAAGAGGGCCTGCTTACTTCCTTTCCATTCCCTGGTAGGCACCCAGTCGCAGACAGACAGACACCGTGTGTCGTGACTGACAGTAACCCAGAGAGGGAAATTAGCTCAGTGCCCCTTGTTACTGAAGACTAGGAATATATAAGACAAAGAGCCTAATCATTGCCCAAAGTCTTCACTGGCCGATGTCATAAAAGGGGGAGCAAGCTGCTCCTGAGAAGAGTTAATCACCACTGGCATGGAGTAAACAGTGTGTGGCTATGTCAACATGGCTTTTGCCATTCTTGAGACTCAGGGAGAAAAGACACTTTGAATTGTACCCAAGGGACTGCTCCGAATCTGCTCAGAATATCTCATACTACACGCAGAAGCTGTAGTAAATAGACCTGGACGGAAAGTAATATTTTTTCCAACAAAAATATTTTCAACTGTTACGCAAAAACAAAACCAAACAGCCCTTCTCCCCTGAAAACTTTAGCCTGCAAACTGAACATTTCATTCTGGAAATGCCATCACAGTGCCTCTTGGGAGTTGTATTGTGGGCATTTCATGCCCCCATTCTCTTTTATGGCTGGTCTCCCTGGATAGACTATTATCTTCCATGATGCACCATGGTCTTCAATCCCTCTAATTGTGTTGCACAGTGCATCATGGGAGTTCCTGACCATGATGCACCAAGGGTAATATGAATTGGCCAGGGAACCAAACTGTGGCACCTAAACCACTACTTTCTTGAGGCACCTTGGTGATATTTCTGAATCAAAAATTGTGAGGTTCTTTGATTTTTCAATGAAAAGCTGAAATGTTCTGCGAACCGAAGACACTTTTTTTAAAAAAAATTGACAACCCATTTTTTTAATGGAAAATTTTTGACTAGCCCTAGTAATAAGGCTTTGGGGTGAGGTGTGGGAGAAGTACTGATTTTCAAAAGTGGTAAGACCCCACAACCTTCTCTGATTTCAGTGGCAGATGATGATACCTTGCATTTCTGAGAATAGGGTCACTTATGTAGGTTCCTAAATATGGACATAGGTGCCTAACATTAGGAGTATGATTTTGAAATGTTTACTCTAGTTGCTTATCCAAGTGCACATAAAGCAGAGTGGAGAATAGACCTTTCCTGTGATTTAACCACTGTATCATCTGGCCTCCCTTACCTTGACTATTGACTGCTTATAACCGTGAACAGTAACATTTTAAAAATAATATAAATGTATTTTTTAAAAGGCTGGAAATTATTCCCTACTTTATTTTTCATCTGATATCTGAGTTAAACATTCTTTGCTGCCTCTGCTATGGCTGATTACCTACACACTAACATCTAAAGGAGTACACTAAACACAGCTCCCTATTCTCTCGTAGGTATTGGTGAGGCCATGAGTTGTTACAAGGGAAACTCAGACGCCTTGTCAGGTATCAATAAGAAGCTTTTACAGTTCAATTTTAGGATAAAGCACTGTTCTTGGATGCATGTGACTTAGTTCTTATTGGAGCTGAGGAGAGTTGCATGCATACATTCAAGGGAAGAATTTAGCTCTTTAGGTTTGATGGCTCTGTTTAGTAGGTCTTTGTGGGGAAGAGACAATTACAGGACATTTGTCATGTCTCAGTGCCACAAACATTTCCAACAGATCTGGAAGGTTTGTGCATATTAGAGATCCTCAAAGTTTGAATGGAAGAAGGAGAGGAAAACAAAACAAAAACAAAAAGCCTTTAGTAACTGAAATAGAGAGGAAATGGAAAAACAAGTGAGGGATAATGAAAGAGCTATTTTGGCTTTGAAAAGTTTGTTCCAGGGTTAAAGTCTGCCTGCTGCAGTTAGACTTTCTTCTGCTCTGAAACTATGTAAAAGTTAAACAGTTTAACAGTCTTCGCTGCTGTAAATTGTTATCCAAGAAGCCTGGTACTCTAGGCTGGCTATGTTTTATCTCTCAGAATTGCCTTATCCTTTTGTATTTAAGGTCATTTTCTAGTTTATGGCATGACATAAATTGATAACAAAACTGCACAGCCTCGAATGTGACCTAATCGTCTATTTGTTTTCTTTCAAACACTATATCTTGTTGAATTATTGAGTCTAAGGCAATGACCTTGACGTAAACATGTACTTTTGAACCTATGCGACGATCAAAGCCAAAGTAAGGTTAAAGGGAATTTAGAGTCGGGGAAAGAGCTGCATAAAAATTGGCATCATACTGTTTCCTTTTTGTTTTTTTCTGTGATGTGATGTCCACAGTAAATTTAAGTTCACAAGTTAAAAAGATAGATTTTTCTAAATGCTGGTGCTACAAACTTCATGTGGCATCTGAAAATCCAGCAGAGTTCTTTCTACTCCTGACGTCATCATTAAGAATGTTCTGCACAAATTAGTGGACACTGTTGTTTATGATGCTTATGGTAGAATAAAACCCAGCTCTGTTTCCCACAGCTGTTTTGGCTATGAGGTGCTAACAGAAGTAAACAGTTGTCGTGATCAATAAAGATAGTGATATGACTCAAAGGCAGCAAGTAGGTTGAGAAAGAAGATATTATTTGTACATTGCCACTTTTCTGATCATTACTACACTTCAGAAAGAAAGTGGGATTTCAATCCGACCAAGCTATATTTATATTTCTTACACTTATTGGCTTTTTGTTTAAAGAGAAAAAACGTGAATAGTTGTCTGGTATCATTTCTAACCCAAGCAGTTAGAAAATATATTAACAACCAAAAATAGAACTTTGATTGACTCATTTGGAGACATTGAAGGATGGGTTGTATTGGGAATATGTTTCTTGGTTCTAATTTGTTCTGATTACTGTAATTGGACTTTAAGTGGTATTTCAGAAATCTGTGGAAGCTAACCTGTTTCACTTCCCTTTGTGTTATGGAGAATTAAGTCCCTGAAAACTCTATATGGACATGAGAATCTGCAGTAAACGATGGGCTGCCATTTTCAAAAGTAGCCTCTGATTTCAGGTGCTTCACTTTTGGGTGCTCAGTCTGAGATATCTTGGGCCTGATTTTCAGAAGTTCAGAGCAATTGCAACTTCTATTGACTCAGATTGGAATGGAGGGTGCTCTGCACCTCTGAAAATCAAGCATACAGGCTATGTTTACATTACCACTAATGCAGTATAACTTACGTTGCTAAGAGGTGTGAATAAACCATTCCCCTGTGACATAATTCACATCAACCTGAGTGCTGGTGTGGACAGCGCTATGTCAGCGGGAGAGCTTCTCCTGCCGACATAGTTTCTGTTGCTCATTGGGGGTGGATTAATTAAGTTGACAGGCAAGTTGTCTCCCATCGGCTTAGAGCAGCTACACTAGAGAGATTACAGTGGCACAACTGCATCAGTGTAAGCGCTCTAGGGCAGCCATAGCCACAAGGTCTCAAGTTAGACACTCAACTTGAGGGGCCAGTTTTTAAAATGTGTCCCTAAGTAACTCATCCAAGCTCACTTATGAAGATGGTGACGGAGCTGGGAGCAGAATCCAGTTCTCTAGACCTCCCAGGTGTTAACCTCTAAACCATGCTTCCCATCATTGTTTGCTTGCAACAGAAGATTATTCATGATCCCTAGCGTGAGTGATGATTTCTTTCAAAAAACAAATGTGAGGTTAGGAAGAGTGCTAAAATCCTGCTGCAGCTATCTCATCTGTTTTGTAGGTTTGCTGCTGTCCAGTGACTATGTTAAATATTTAAGAAGTTGGCTTTCCACTTCTAAGTGTCTTTAAACTGGAGAGAGGTCTGATGAAAAATTGATTCTTCAGCAGCTGTAAATCCCAAATGGTAACAAAACGTTGCTTTTTTCAGCCACGCAGCATCTTTAAAATGTTTTTTAAAAAGTTACTTTATTTTTACAAAGTCATTCTTCCAGCTGTTGTGCAGATCAACACTTTGCATTTTTTTTCATTCCTTGCTGGTCAGACACTTTTTACAGTTTATTTTATTTTAGCTTTTAACAAGAAGGAAGTTGCGTTTGACTGCTTGGAGTTTTGTCTAAAAATACATTTGGGAGAGCAATTGAAAGAAGTTTGTCACTGGTGCCTGTATCGTACAGACTTCTGTTATTCAGATGGCTTTTTGGCAACGTTCTTACAGACACAAGGGAGGGTTTCCATGTGGCATGGCAGTAAAAGGGGTAATATTTACCTGCACACGTTAGGTCGGATTCTGAACTCAGTTACACTGGGGTAAATCCAGATTTAAATTTGTTTAGGATAGTGGAGTTATTCCACATTTCCATTGGCGTATCTGACAGCAGAATTTGACAGTGTGTGTCTGTTAGGGTTCAGTGGTTTCCTTTCTAATTCACTTGTGAAAAGGACCTTTTGCTCACAGATAACACCCACTTCTAAACGGTTTGGGGATCTCAGCCACCTCTGTGCTCTCCAGAGGTTGAAGGATCAGTTTCGGAGGAGTGGGCAGAAAGTGAGGAGTGGGTGGATGCAGTGCAGGAAGATCAGGGTGGAAAGGCAATACAGCCTTCTGTGATTATATCTCTCTTTCTGGGAGATTTTACAGGGCAGAAGTTGGTTATGGAAGATCTGGTAGAAT
The DNA here is from genome assembly GCA_007922305.1 of Dermatemys mawii. Classification (NCBI taxonomy): domain Eukaryota; kingdom Metazoa; phylum Chordata; order Testudines; family Dermatemydidae; genus Dermatemys; species Dermatemys mawii. The sequence continues at coordinate 2,387,211 of ML677358.1, forward strand.
GGCTTACTGTGTACATTTGGATGTTTTGGTTAAAACCATTTTTTCTTTTACTCGCTAAGACCTCTGCTTTGAATTATGTGTGTCTCCTGCTATGATCAATAACACTGAAGGTACCACTTCAGGTATTAGCATGATTCATGTTGCAATATATAACCACAAACTCAGATGTTGACAGGCCAAAGACCTTCCAGCTCACCCTTAAAGGTGAAACAAATTGACCATTATCCTGTTTAGTTGCAGATGACTGTCCTCCCTGCCTGCTCTTCCCTGTCTCTCCCACCTCCTTGCTACCTAACAACTTTCCCCATCAGCACAAGAAATAGGCCTTCCCCATGGGCAGTGAGCAGGGTGCTGCTGTAAGGGCACCTAATTAGTCCCTGCTCAGTCAGCCCCAATCAGGGGAAATGGATTGGGGCTGGAGAAAGACTGATGCCTGGCCTGTGGATTGGCTGCACTGGCTGGCCTGAGGGCTGTAAAGGGTGGGAGGAAGCCAGAGGCAGAGGGGAATTAAGGTCAGGTTTTTGTAGGGGCTGCTGTGTTTGTAAAAGGAGCCAAGTAGGCTGGTAAGCTCTGTACATAGCTTAGCACTGGTGGTGGGACAACACTTTGTAAATAAAGACACGGGTGCTGCATGATTAACGTCTATCTGAGCTTTATTGGGGCAGCCAGTGGGCCCCAAGAAGAGGGGCAGCAGGAAGACCCTGTTACAGCAGACTTTAGCTACCTCCTGTGTCCTTGTCATCACTGGTGTTTTGCCAGAAAGTTGCTGCTCTGAGCCACGTGCCCCTTACTACTTGCCCATGTGAGGTGAAGCTACACCAATCAGCAGGGCCAAGTAGAGCAGAAGGGACAGGTAGGCTATGGGAAGGCAGAGGAATTCTCTGCAGAGAGACTTATCCAAAAGTCCTGACTTGGCCTCATCTCCCAGCAGCCAGAGATGAGGCAACCTATTCACTGAAAGAGCAAACCCTACACTTCTCTCTCAATCCCAGAAAACTGTCTAGTCCTAAAGAAGCAAAACCCCACTGGCCAGGCCAGCACCATAGGATTAAAGGTGTTGAAATATATTGGATTCCTCAATGGAATCCAGCATCTCTCATGCTGCAGGTACATCTGAGCCTTTCAGTCAATTGAATGGACATTCCATTTAATATTGCTGTTTAGACCCAAGCGTGCTTGGATGGCAATGAAAGGGTTAGGTGGGAGGTAGAGGAATGATGTTATCTGGTGCAGAGTGATGCATAGCCCAGGTTTTGTCTAGCATCAGGCAGTGTGCTCAGCTCAAGTTGATTCAGCAGCACTAATGGTCCAGTCATCTGCTTGTAAACATTTTATAGATCTATTTTCTTTTGCTTTTTCCAAAAACCAATTAGCAATGGGCATCAATTAAATCACTCCTAAGAGGTTTACAACAACAACAACAACAACAAAAGGAGAGGTTGCAGGGAATGAAGGAGAAGACCAACATCTGTTCTGGAGTTAATGTTCCAGTCTCCCTATGGCAGCTCAAAGTGTGGAACTTGGGGGTTGAAAATGAACAGAACTAGTGGAGAGAGAATTCTCCTAATGGAAAAATAAATTCCTGTTGAGCCTGATAGCTCAGTACATCAGGCACAAATGTTACTAGATGGATCAGAATTGAAGCAAATGTGGCTGTATATTACTCTTCTTTCCCTAGCTCAGGGTTTAGAACATTTATAAATCATTGGCAGCATGGCATGTTGTGGACTGGTAGCTTACTGCCTTTATCTCCAGCTGATCATTTTTACTAGGAAAAGTAGCTGAGTTTAGGTCAGACTTACCTAAGACATGCCAGCTGAGCCTAAACTCAATCTTATGCCTAATGTAGATGCAGGATAACAGCATATAGCTTTATTTAACTGGTTAAGTTGTAGTCCAGTGGAGGAGCAGCCCTGAACTGAACATCAGTCAGTGTTTAAAATATCAACCCTAGTCTTCCGATTAGCCCCTCAGATATCCTGTATTATGTGATACTTGCTTTTGGCAAAAAGAGAGTGCTAGCAAAAAGTCGCGCCCCAATAATGCTAACCAGATGAGAGAGTGCTATAGGATTGCGAAGCATATCTGTGAAATAACAGGAAGAGACAAACAAAAGTAGCCAAGATTCCAGTTTTAAATAGCAAGGTGGTATATATACTTCTCTAATATGTGATTAATGCATCTTTCCCACCCCTTTGCTCTTTTTGGTGCAAATGTATCTTAAGAAAGAAAGGCTAAGGGAGACTGATACAAAAGGTCATTTACTACTACTTGTAAACGTAAAATCATATGACCACCTTGGCTTGGCCTCCAAGATATGTTTAGCAGGAGGAGAGATCAGCTGACGGACAAAGTTCTTGTATAACAAAGGGAGATCATCAATCATTGTTTCATTCACTCGTTTTTTTCCTCTACTGGTAGAACTAGGTCAGCATGAAATCTAATCTACCTATCACAAGGCCAATGGAAAAAGCAACATGTAGGGGCCTCGCTCTTCTCATTTATGCCCTGAGGCAGGGTTAGAGAAGACAAGGTGAAATTGTTGAAGTATACCCTCTATTACCCAGAGGTCACATTCCATGTAGTCACATGATGCTCTCCGCCTCCTTCTCCTCCCCCACCCCTTCACATGGCATTTCCCTCTCATGAGTGGGAGATGGGAACGGCAGCCTTTGCTCTACCAGCATATAATCGGATGGCTCCATCAATTTGTGACCCTGATCAGAAAGAGGTCAACTTTTTGTATTAGTGTGTCAAATGTAGCTCTGACATTCAAGATAAATGTCCAGTTTTACCAGTTGTGATCCTGATGCAGAGAGAGCGCAGTGTGCCTCAGGCAAAGGAGTGGAAAGTACAGAAGTTAAATCAAGCAAAACCTCTCCATAACATAGGATGCATGTCAGACATTTCAGCTGGTCAAAGCAATCTGTCTTCATGCTTTATCTGTTGCCAGTAGAATTAGGTAGTATGGTGGTGAGCAACTTGTGGCCCTCAGGGACGTGCTGGTCGCTGCTTCCCACAGCTCCCATTGGCCAGGAATGGCAAACCACGGCCATAGGGAGCTGCGGGTTGCCGTGCCTGCGGACGGTCAATGTAAACAGTGTCTCGCGGCCCACGGGCCATAGGTTGCCCACCCCTGCCCGACATCAGGTTTCCCAGTCCCTCCGGCTGCCTCCAAAAGTCTCAGGACTTTGACCATTGTTGCTTCAGCTGTTATAGGCGCTTCACCTGTGAAAATAACATTGAATAGAACATAGGCAGTGTAGAGAAATGGGCTCTGCCTAGGCAGACAACAAAGAAGATTGGTATTGAGTGTCGAAGCCCCCTCAAGCCCCCATATAGTTGGGGATGATGGGATGTACTGCCGCTTTAAGAAACAGTCTGGAACTTACTGCTGAAGCAAGCCTGGGTACACTCAAGGATTCCCACCCCTGCCCAGCCCTGTGGCTGGGCTATTTAAACAGGAGGAATAAATTGTTCAGGGGCTAGAGGACACGTGCAGGCTGTGGTTTCATTCAGGCTCTAGGGGACTAGCCTCACTAGGCCCAGAGACTTTGTTTGCTGATTCTAATTTGGGAAGTTCTGAACCAGAGCCCTGAGATAAGCTCCGTATGAACTTGGTTAAGACTATCCCTATGTGTAGACCTTCTTAGAGGAGACATACTTGTTTGGTTTAGCTTCCCCTTGCTTGGATACTTTACACAGGGGATATATTTTCCCGATTTTAATCAAGTTAATACATTTCATGGGCATCTTCCTCTTCCCCCCTCAATGGCAGAAAGAAGACATGTGGTGAGGCTTAATTGATAGGCTTAATTGAGGCTTAATCCCCAGTCTTCAATTACCTGTTGCAGGCAGCTATTGTCAGGTCTGGATATGTGGACGGGAGTGCACATAAAGCATTCCCGCAATACAGGGGGACAAATCAATTTCTGGGTAGTGATGTTACTATGATAATGAAGAAGTTTCATTTGCAGCTTAGGAAGTACTTCACTTGTCTTTACTGTCACTGATCAGCCTGTTTCTGTTTGAAATTGATCTGTGCTAATAAATATTGTTGTGTATGGGCCCAATCCAAAGCCCACTGAAATCCATGGGAATCTCACTGCTAATTTAAAAGGGTTTGGATCAGGCCCTGGATATCTAGGTAGCCCTTCTTTTTGCAGGGAGACAACCTCTGATTCCTAATGTGAAGCTTGGGTGGAAAGAGTAAATCAAGGGGTCAGTCTGAGTTCTCTGTACCTGCCATTACCACAGGTGCAGACTCCACTTCAGTAATGGTGCATGCAGATTATACACATGCATTCTTTTAACAAATGTCTGACCATGTAGGCTTGAAATTCCAACAGAGAGACTGATAGAGGGCAAAATGATTGGCAAGAAGCCACTGAATAAGTGGCAGTTTCGTACTCGGCTCTGTTACTAGGGAAGGGGTCTGTACAGATGTGGTCTCCTCATCTCAAAAAGGATATACTGGGATTAGAAAGGTTGAGAGAAGGGCAACTAAAATGATTAGGGGTTTGGAATGGGTCCCATATGAGGAGAGACTAAAGAGGCTAGGACTTTTCAGCTTGGAAAAGAGGAGACTAAAGCGGGGGATATGATAGAGGTATACAAAATCATGAGTGGTGTGGAGAAAGCAAATAAGGAAAAGTTCTTTACTTGTTCCCGTAATATAAGAACTAGGGGCCACCGAATGAAATGAATGGGCAGCAGGTTTAAAACAAATAAAAGGAAGTTCTTCACTCAGCGCACAGTCAACCTGTGGAACTCCTTGCCTGGGGAGGTTGTGAAGGCTAGGACTATAACAGGGATACTGGATAAATTCATGGAGGTTAAGTCCATTAATGGCTATTAGCCAGGATGGGTGAGAAACAGTGTCCCTAGCCTCTATTTGTCAGAGGGTGGAGATGGATGGCAGGAGAGAGATCACTTGATCATTACCTGTTAGGTTCACTCACTCTGGGGCACCTGGCTTTGGCCACTGTTGGTAGATAGGATACTGGGCTGGATGAATCTTTGGTCTGGCCCAGTGCGGTCATTCTTATGTTCTTCTTGTGTTCTAGGGACAAACAAGTTCAGATCTGAATCTTCACCCAGAAATCCAGATGAAACCAAAAGGAAACTTTTATGAAGTTAGTAAGAAATGGATCAGAGGGGTAGCTGTGTTAGTCTGGAATTGCAGAAGTAACAAAGAGTCCTATGGCACCTTAAAGACTAACTAAAGTATTAGAGCATAAGCTTTCGTGGGCTAATACCCACTTTGTTGGATGCATGCAGTGGAAGTATCCAGGGGCAGGTATAAATAGCTAAGTATAGTAAGAAATGTTAACTCTTCTCATTCCTTTTCATTCTTGTCCGCTGTGTATTTCCAGACTCCATCTGAGGCATGTAGGCTGGGCATGCTGAAATACTACAACCAGCTGAGTCTGCAAAGCTAGACTGAACATTTCACAAGAAAGGTAATGTTACCATATCTTCAAAGTAAAACCCTGGGACATTTCCATGGCAATATTTTAAAGTGAAATTGTCAAACAGACGAAAGGACACTGAGGGTGTGGAAGAGTCAGAAGATCTCTGTCTGAAGCAACAGAGCAGATCAAAGCAGAGCTCTGCTTCTTGCTTTGCTTCTCTCTATGATTCAGGTAACTGTAAAGTGGAGAGTAGCATGGGACAGTGAGACAATCATGTGCCCATCCCTTTCCTGTCTTATTCTGCCCACTAGGAGGGGTCAGAGTTGGGCTTTGCACTGACTAAACGGGGCATCAGCTCCTCAGACTTGTACTGCAGTCTTGTTACCTGGAACATTATGAAAAACTTTGTTGTTCGGCAATGGTTGCTATGAATCACATTTGCTATAGGATAAGAGTGAAATGGGTGCACAAGATATTGTATGTGTCTAGCAGTATTGCTTGAACACACTTTGTTATAAAAATTTCAGTGTTTTGATTAGTGACATGGAAAAATTGGGATGGTTCAGGTGTCTTGAATGAAATTAGGGATGCTAAGGACATGATATGGAAATCTGGACTGAGATGGTAAAATGGAGATATTCTGTCTTTAAAGAATGAGGTTTTTATGTACTCTTTAGTCCCTCCTGCTTTTGATAGAGTCAGGAATACAGCCAGAGCTGCTTTTCCATTGGTATTTTGTCACTTTCTTTTCCATTCTCTATCAGAGCCTGATGTTCAGGTGAAAATATTAGTAATAATAAAACCTCTCTAAAGAGCTGGACAAACTATTCTGCACTTTTTCTGATCATTCTTACACTTCCTTAATCAACTAGCCCATCCCTACTTAACATCTTAAGCTGAGAACACTAGTAATAAATAATAATAATATAATAATACCCTTTTTAGATAGGGATGGTCCAGTGATTAGTGCACTAGCCTGAGACTTGGAAGACATGGGTCCAATTCTTTGTGTGATTTTGGGCAAGTCACTTAGTGTCTCTGTACCTCATCTGTAAAATGGGGATAATGATACCGTCACACCTCACAGCAGTGTTGTGAAGGTAAATACATTAGAGATTGTAAGGTGCCATCTAAGTACTGTACATATTTTTCACCTTTTTAAACACTTTTTATCAGTGGATTTCAAAGCACTTTAGAAACATTAGGGCCTGAATCTGGGAGGTGTTGAGCTCCAGACCAACCCACTCCCATTGGGTATGTCTACACTGCAGCTGAGAGGCGTGATTCTTGGTGAAGACAGAATTGTGCTATCTATGCTTGAGCTAGAGTACCAAAAATAGCAGCGTGGATGGTGCAGCAATGGTGGTGGTTCAGGCTAGCCACCTGAACTCCGACCCCGGGGGGGTGGGCAAGCTTGGACTTGGGTTGCTAACCCAAGCTCCTGCCTATGCTGCTGTGGCCACACAGGTATTTTTATTGGGCTAGTTCAAGTGGAACTAGCACAAGATTGGTTACCTATGTTGGGAATCGCACCCGCCAGCAGCAGGGTAGACATCCCCAGTGATGTGTGTGCGCTCGGTACCGTTGAAGCATGGGGCGCTTAAATACAAGTGCCTAAACAAGAATTTGGGTGCCTATGGGCTTGATTCTGTAACTATGAAATTTAATAGGAAATTGGCCATTTGGATTTATTGGGAACTGGATTGGGCCGTATTTCAGATAACCAAGTTTGAAAATTTTAGCATAAGCAAGTGGGTGGCAAAAGGAATGAAACTCGGAAATCCTGGTTTCCAGTCCCTTTCCCTGACTGCTAGATTAAACTTCTTATTGTAGAGAAGTATTTCACTTTAGGAAACATGTATTGTAGACATGCATATCATCATGTATTTAACCCTAACGCTGTATCTCTTCTCACAACGTATGCTCCTGCAGCAGTATGTTCTACTTGGTGTTCCTTACCAGTGTAATACTAGCTCCAGCCTCCCAGATAGAATGGTAAATCTGCAGGCTATTTAATATGGTACTGGGACACATCTGGCAATTTCCTGCAATATCTTTGGGACAGCTTCCTGTATTAAGTTTATGCATCGTTGTGGGCCAGGGATTGTAAACAATTCCATGGGGGAGGATGACCACAGCTTCTGCATGAACTAAGAACAGCAGTGGGTGATTTAAGCAAATTCACTCAGGTTGTAACACCTCCAGGAAAGTGCTATCACCTCGAGAGTATATATACTAGTTCAAACAGGTTCTCCAGAAATCAGCAGATAAAGGACTTTTAGATAAATAGCCTAAGTTTAAACTGACTCAGGGCCTCCTTTCTGACCCAGCAGACAGACAGGACCTTCTCCAAAGGGGACCCCAGTCCTTCCTGGGAAGGGTTGGAAGGACTTTAGCCTACTGAGTCTCCATGACATTAATGGGTGGCCTCTGGCCAGCTTTTACCACATGTGGTTTCTTTTATTATTTTTATTTTTTTTTTCTCTGTAATGCATTTACCTGAAGAATAAAAGTGCTTGCTTATGTAAAGAACTGTGTAGTAACTCATAATTGCTGGCAATTGTGTCATTCATAACCTTTGAAGAGTAAGTAAAGGGCACTGTTTAGGCAGCCTGGCTTGCTAGGAATATCTCACTATAGGTGAGAAACTGTACAGCCTGGAAAAACCTCTGGTCAGGAGGGAGAGAGATGCAGATCTCTGCCCAAAAGGTAGTAGCTGAGGAGTCAGGGAACCTAGAGTGGGTAACCCTGAGGTACCACAGAGGGGGTAATACAGCTTCAATTGCCCTGAACAATGAAAGGTGCATTTTCTCCAAGGCATGACAGTTGCAGCTACATCCCCATCACTTGGTGTTGATCTACAGAGAAAACGTACAGGTTCTGTTCTCTCATTCTTCTCTAAGTGCATTTGTGTAATTGTTATATAATTGGGTACCTTGATTTTTAATAGCAATGGAAGAGCTATTTATGCAAGTGGAGACATTCTCACATGAAACCAAGACGTTTAATTTGGGACATTTAGAGACTGGGAAAGTGCACCCAGGAATTTACTACTATTTGCCCAGCGCTAGCTGCGGTGTGGGCTTGCTTCCAGTATAGGCCATAACTATTACAGGTCAACATGGTAACATAACAGTTAAATAAGTGTGACATTCTATCTAGCAGGGGATCATGGTGCAAGTAGACAATTAGGGCCAGATCCTATTTCCTTTTAAGATGGTGGAATCCGAGTCCAATCTCTAACTAGTCCCTTACTCACTGAGGAGCTAGGACTAGTAGTTCTCCAAAGAAGTTTGAATTATCTTGCATACAGTATGCTCAGTAATTAGACTTGCCCCATTTCTTATTTGTAAGATAGAATCTTTCAGAAAAAACAAGGGGAGAAGTGTGGGTATTCCTCCTTGGGCTAGCTGCTGCTCATGCTCCTGCAGAAACTGGGTAAACTACTGTATCTCAAAAACTCCTCTCCAGTCTGGCTTGTAGGTAACTATGACAGTTGAACAGGGAAAGCTAAAGCTCAGCATAAATTGAAATCATTTATGATGTGGGGCCATTGGCATCTGCTCTGCATATCATTGTATAGGACAACAAATGGGCTGTTCAACAGTTGGGGATGGGAGACTGGATGGGTGGATGTGGGGAACTGCAGCAAACCTTCATCCAATGGATCTAGCAGAGGAAATGGTATTTTGGTGTATTGTTTGCAATTTGCTTCATCACATCTTAACTTGCATCAAATCCATCTCTCTCATATGGACACACAATTACACACTTATACATAGCTAGAATCATACCTGCATGTTGATGGAAGTATTTCTACAAGGCTGTGATCAGAGAAAGTGGTCAGCAAGTTTAAGTACCTAGCTAGACATAGACTAGAGTACTGCTGCAAGAGTGTCAACAGAGAGTTGGCAAACTTGGATGTTAGCAAACAAGGTTTTCAGGAAAGGTCTGAAGGCGATTTGCACATTACACCATCAACCTTCATGATATGTTATCATAAAACTTAGCCTTGTTTGGTCTGACATGGCTCTAAAATTGGGGATGATGTAAGAAACTATGAAAGCCATCCTATTGTGACACAGGAGCATGGTCAGAACTAAGTGACCCAAGAACTCTTTCCCAATGCTGCTGTTGTATTTTCAATTGGGTTTTTATTAGCCATTAAGACAGGTCTGTTTTGATCTCTGTTTCAATAAGGATGTGTTATGTCTCTATTATAGGAATAGACAATATACTGGGAGCTTGCGCCTTGTATTGTTCTTGTAAGAGATGAATTGGTTACATATTGTCTGTATGGTATTGCTAGACAGATTCCATGAAGAAGGCCACTGATGGGTTATATGATGATCCAGAGTTCTCTTAAAGCAACACAGGCTTGGTTTTGTGAACTGTATGTGCAAATACATATGTAAAAATTATCACCAACTCTTCAAATGCAAAGCTGGCCAGTTTTGTGGGCAGTTTGCCAACTTGTCTATGTAAAGGTTTTCAGTTGGGCAAGCAGTTTAGAAAATCAGTCCAACAATAAAGCAATTCCTTAACCTGACATAGCTGTTGCACTTGATACAGTATCTAGGAATCCATGAAAATGAATCTCAGGGGTTAAAATCTTGCCTGTCCTGAGATGGGCCTTGAGGTAAGCACCACTATTGAATGATATATGGGCTGTCCTACCGCTCTGGGTTCTAGTGTCACATATTTTTCAATACACAGACTAATAAATGGAAGAAGTTGGTATTACCAAAAGTACTAGGAGTTAAAAACTTGGTAGGGATTCAACTCCCATACAAAGGTTCTTTATTTGAGAAATAAATAAAATTTTAAAAAGCCTCCTTCAGTCCAATGCTACAGCCCTGAAATGTAAAGACTTGTCTACATTTTAAAATTAATTTGAATTAGGGTAGGGCATGAATTTAAAGAGCAATAAGTATTCTGGAATAACTCCATGTGTAGACAAGCCATAACTGTATTACACTGATTGAGTAATATACACAAAGAATAAAAAGAGCATCACTTCTCAGATGGGGTGGCTGATGCAATTGATTTATTTTTTTTAAGTACCTTCCATTTTTATCATTTTCAATTACCTACCAAATAGGCTGCGTCACTTTCAGATTATTACTATTTTCACTGTTACAGGTAAGAAGTAGAAGGCCTGATTCTTACCTGTTGTAATTCAGTTTACCTTCATTGAGTCAGTCTAGTTATGCTGATATAACACCAGCTATTGCTCTAGTCCTGAGTCTCCAAATTCTCACTTTTGCCTCCCAAGGTGACTTTTAGCTAATTACCTCCTCCTCTGTATTGCAGATTTGCCTAATTTTTATAGTCTCAATGCAGTAAAGAGAGTTGAAGGTATTCAACATCTTGCACGAATGAGTCCTAAATCTGTGAAGTGCAATTTTTTTTCCCAGAACACCTCCAACTTTTGACAATAGGCTCGATCTTGTCTCTTTATATCTCAGCCTGAGTTAAAGGCCTTTCCATTTCTTTCATTTACCTTCTACTTCCTATGTTACCTATATTATAAAACTGCTGTAATTCAGTGAGGTGAAATTTTTGTTCCAGACGTATTCAGTAGCACAAAATAGCTGGAGGAAAGGAAGTCAGACACTAAAGAGAGAAGAAAAAATACTTTAGAATATTTGTACTCCTTTAAAAAAATCCACCCTAATTTCATGCTTTGCTTTTTAACCAATGCTATTAACTGGATATGTATTTTTTTCTACAATTTATGCAACAATATTTCTCTCCTGACTATCTTGGAGCTTCTTTCTATTTCTGGATTTTGAAGATTTTTTTAAATGTGTCTTATTACAGATGCTTTTTTTAAACAAAAGGCCTTTTTAGGAAGGCAGGAAAATATTTGTTTTGAAGTTCTGCTCTCATCTTCACTGCTTACCTTGGCCATAGCCGCCCACTTAATCAAATTCACTAGGCTTTAGGACATTGGATTTTTCTTCTGCAGCCCTACTTGGTAGGTTGGAAGTCAGGTGCTCTCCAGTTCCCGCTTTTGTTATCCTCTTCCAAAGGTGACTAGAGGTGATATGGTTTTAGCCCCGGTTTAATTACAGGACCAAAAAAGGTGAAGACAGAGTCAGGCGTAACTATGTCAGTGACCATCTGATCAGTACTTTGAGACAGGGAGTGGCACACAAAAATTTTTGGTTTGTGCGAAGGAGAGTTTTTTCTTTTACTAATTGTAGGCATGCATTGTCCAGGCCTGCACCTACAAGACATTAAAGGTAAACATGATTGTCACAAACACTGAGGTGTTGAAATGTTTGCTTTTATGGAACAACTGCATTTTAAAATAGCGGGAGAAAAGCTCATATGCGAGGGTATGAAGATGACATTTTAGTTATCCAGAAAGAATGCTAACGTGAAAGCATTTCAGAATTCTTACTAGCTAAGTGTCCTGGAAGGTTATAAAGCTTCATGTAATGATGGTTTCCAATAAAAGGAGATATGTCTTAGGTTTGGAGTGAATCTCTGCCATTCATGACTCCAAAGTGCTTGCCTCAGACATCCAGGTTCTCATGCTCTGTCCTTTGCTGTCTTCCATAGTTGCCTAATGGCTGGATCTCCTGTATTTATTTCACAGTGGTCCTCACTTTCCCCAGTCTGGATCATGGCCATATTAGGTACTGTACAAGTACCAAAGAAGGCACAGTCCCTGCTCCAAAGTGCCCAGTAGAGTGTTCTTCCTACTCCCTCTAGAATAGTTTCCATAATCCTTCAAAAACACTTCTGCATGTCTCCTTGATTTTTGACATCTCACCTTTTTGATTTTTCACATAGCTTTCTAGAGTTATCAGCTCATCACCCACTTTCACTTTCCACTGGAGAGTGGCATTCCCTGTCCTCTGTCTCTTCTGGTGGTGGTGAGTATTTTGGGCTGAAGAATGGCAGAACAATATCACTCTGCTGAAACTTAAAACCAAGTTTCACACTTAGATGCCCAAAGTTAGGCACCTTCTATGTTTTGACACTTAAATAAGGCTCCTGATCTTCAGAGGTGTTGAGTGCCCTCTGCTTCCACAGCTGTGGGTGTTCAGCATCTCCAAAAATCAGGCTCCTTACTTAGGTGCCTAATATGGGTGTTAGAGCCTAACTCTAGGCACCCAAGTTTGAAAATCTTCACCCAGAACTTTTAGCCTGGGTTAGGAATTTACTCCTAGCACACCGTACGTAGATTGAGAGTGGAGCCCACATGCAGTGGTAAAAAGCTGCTCATATTTCAGTAAACTTACAGTATTTCACTCCTGCCTAACCATTTGCCTTGGGCTGCATAAGTTTATTGACAGAGATGGCTTGATGTTTGGGGATGGTGGAGGAGGAGTCCCTCCTGGTTCCATTCCATAAAATCCTGCACATGGGAGGGAAATGATCTCCTACATTATTACTATTTGTGTTAAAAAGATGTAACCATTGCATGAGAAGAAATAAAATTGCTCAGCTGATCAAATGATTCATAATGAATATTTTATCCAGTTGAGCTTCTTTTTCTGCTTGCTAATATCTGTACGAAGATAGTGATTGTCTGAAATATATATATTCCTAATTACTCAGTGAATTTGTTTAACTCTCTTAGCAAATTTTGATGTGAGTTGTATTGGTTAATGGGGATTTGAAGTTAAGTCACATGGTACTGTTCTCTCCCATGGTGGGATGGGTGTAAGCATTCCCAGAGTGAATGCAAACATACAACCTGCTTTTTGTGAACATGTGTCAGTAAAGTCTGATTCCCTCCTATGTTCATAGTAAATGAACAGAAGAAGTCTGAGCACGAGCAAACTAATGCATCTAAACATTCCAATAATATTCACATGAATTTTATTCATTCTCCACTCAACACTCCAGTACTTCTGTGTGTGTGTTTGGCACATGTAATACATTCAGTTTACATTCTTTAAACAATACTCAACATGTGCAGAGATCCTTACAGATATAAATTCACAAGCCCCCATGGAAGCAGCTATGTATCATAACCCATCCCTTTTTAGTTTGTCACTATGGGTATGTCTACCCTTCAAGCTGGAGGTGTCCATTCCAGCCTAAGGACACACCCCCACGTTGGCTTTGCTCAAGCGAATGTGGAGAATAGCTGTAATAGCAGGAGAGGCTAGCCACCCTGAGTACATACCCATCTGAGATACTAGGCACGTACGTAGGGGTGGCTAGCCCCTCCCACCCCTGCAGCTACATTCTACGTCATCTGGATCAGAGCTAATGTGGTTATATCGCCTCAAGCAGGAATTTACACCTCCATCCTGAAGTGTAGACATACCCTAAGAATGCTGCAGCATTGCAAACTTGCTGTTGTATCACAAGTCATGCAATACTAATTTCTGTTGCCCTCCCAAGCCTCAGTTCCTGGAGTCATGTGATTATCTGGCAGTTTCACCTTTCACTGAAAAAGTAAGGGTTTTTTTGAGGAAAGCTGAAACACATAACCCTTAAAGGGACAGAAACCAGAAGGAAAATAGAGCTATGACTAGAACTCAGAGATCCTGACCCTCAGCCTTATGCTCATTCCTACCACCCACACTTCTTCCCACACTGTCAGATCTTTTCTGTGTAGTGACATACAGAACATATGGCAGCACATTCATATTTAAACATGACAATAAGTAAATACTTTTTGCTGCACTTGCCAATGTGTGCCACATCTTTAGTAGGAGGGAAGGTCATGTGATTGGGGGCAGATTAAGAGAAAAGTATGTTTGTTCTGAAGTTTATGCTGAGACCCTATTCTCATCTTCATCCGTTTGTGGGGTTTTTTGTATGTTTTATATTTTTTTGGTCTTTCCTTATAATCTGGCCAGTGACAAAGAAAATATGGCTTCCTCAGACTGGTAATGTAATGTAACTGGTCAGCTCTTAAAAAAAATAATTGTCCTAATTAAGGAGTCGTACCCATGATTTGTGGGTTTGTATACTGGAAAGCAAGCCAAGTCTGTCTGATTTCACTTCTGTAAAAGAATGTAATTCTAGTTCCTTGCCAGTTTATACCATTCCCCTTGCTGGGCAATAGATAATTTCTCATGGTCCCAAAGCTTTCAACAATACCCCATTATGTTTCATGACTCATAAATGGGCTGGTGCCCATGGAAAGCCATGTGTCTCCGAACAGGCAGTACAGCTCCCTGCAGTATGTTTGAACAGATTTCATAGCCTTCAGACCTAGCATGGTTTATTATTCTCATGACTCGCTCACTGGTCTCATTGCTAGGAAAATATTGCATCAATCTTAGAAATAAAATTAAAGGCCCTGATGCGTTTTGATGAGAAATAAAATGCACTATATACTGAGCTTCAAATGTATGCAGGGGAAAACAACATCAAACAAAGGAGAGAACTGAAGTTCAGATATAAAAGTTCCTTGAGATAAGCAACTCCTATAAACTACAGAAGCAGCTGATAGATAAGAGGATATCATCTGATCTTATAAGGCTTCAGTGCTTTTTGCTGGCTTACTGTGTGCTTAATGCTCCATGATAGTGGCTAGCGCATATCTTTTCTCTGGGGTTAGAATAAACTATAAACAAATAAAAAACAAAAAATATTTTATGATCTTGGTCTTATTCTGCAACCTTTATTCACATGAGTTGAAGTCACTGAAGCTAAACGTTAATTACATTATTATTGGTTTCTGGTACTGCTCAGTCTGTTAAGCACTGTACATGAAGGCACTCTTGAGTAAAGGTTGCAAGCAAATTGAAGCAAATAGCGAAACTTCCATTGATTTCAACTGGAATTTGACTGAGTGTTTTTGAGTCTGTTCTGTTACTTGGTAGCATTATTTAATCCTACTATGGTTTGCTGGTTTCAGCCAGTAGGATGCCAGGAGTGAGATGATGTGGGAAATTGCTGCTCAAGAGGCTTTTATTCAAATTCAAACTCATTTTGGGGGTGTTTGTGGTCAGTTATGTTTTTTGGAGGGAAGGGAAGGGATGCTGTCACACACAAAGATGATGTATTTTACAATGTCATCACCTGTTGTTGGTTGTTTTTGTCATTGTACAAATAATTGGATTAATAAAAGTAGTAGAATTTTTTAAATCCAGTGCAATTTTCCCTTTGTGCTGTTTGCTTTTCTTTTTCTCTCAGCTTGGACAGTGAAAATAGACTTCACCTTGAGTAGTCCCGTAAAATAGGTATTAACTACTTATGCTAAACAATCTTGTATTTACTCGTGACACTGAGTACATTTCCCAGACTTGAAAAAGAGCACCGTGCAATCTTGAAAGTTTCTCTCTCTCATCAGCAGAAATTGGTTCAATAAAAGATATTATCTTACCCACCTTGTCTCTCTAATTTCACTATGAGTTTCATGTTCAGGTACTCATGTTCTAGCATATGGCTGCAAGGTTTGGGTTGCAAACACTAGTGTGAATATTTATTTGTTCCTGAAAAATTAATTTCAGAGGAAAAGTTTAAAAAATATATATATCATGGAAACATTTCTCTTGGTCTTAGTTGTTTAACCTTTTAAAATTTTGATACCAGATATATACCAAAATGTGTGTAGCATAAAGTGGTTTAAAATACACATTCCTTGTGCAATTGCTCTTACAAGTGTAATTTCCCATTTTCTATTAAAGTGAAGCCCCATACATTAATCTTATGATTTAGTCAATTAACATCTATTGAATGTGTGTATTTAAGAGGGCTGAATAATTTGGTTTAGTCCAAGGACAGTGTTCTTCAAACATATCCGTTCCTTCCTCAGAGCTTTATCCAGGTCGTTTTTTTTCTGAAGGAGTCACGGCAGTCATGTTGGAAGTGTGCTTTGGTTTCTTGAACAATCTTTGTGTGTTTATACAGAAAACACCAGACTGCAGTCCTGGGAAGCTTGAAGAAGTACAGCATGTGCTGATCTGTTGTGATGCAGAACGATTACTTTGGTATCCTGCAGTTAATGATTACATGGAAACTATGTGCTGTAGCCATCCCCGAAATATCCCAGTAACAGACAACATTAAATGTTGTGTTACCCAGAGTTGATGGGCAGCAGGTAATGTGTTGATCAGTCTGTGTTTGTCACCATCAGCAGGTTCTGAAATTGATTCAGTGAAAGTGGCTGAGGCTGCATGGAGCCAGGTCTACACTCTGTCTCCTACCAGGTTTAAGACAGAATTTTAGGGGAAACTTCCCCAGGGTTGAACAGGCCTCAGTGGCTGAAACCTAAAGAGGATATGAATCCTAATGAGAGAACTGTGTAGGTTAATGGAGATTCTTCTTTAGCTCAAGTGGCTGAAGACAATGCTTTTGGAGCAGAAGGACCTGAATTAATTCCTGCATGCTGAGGGGGGTAACAGTAGCTGGCTCTGATAGGAAGGATGTCTTTTACTATGCGGACTGCAGAGAGCCTTGTACAAAAGTAGCTGACCTCCTCCTTGCCAAAGATCCATCAGAGAGGAAACTTCTGCCATCCCCCAGTGTCAGCATTGATTTGGTGGCAGGATAAACAGCTCAACAATTTATGAATTCAAGCAGGTGGAAGGGGAGTGCATTATTTCTGCTGCTGTTATGCAAAAGGGGAGCAAACATATGATAAACCTCAGCTTCTGCTGGCGTTAGGGCTGGGTGAATGCTTTTGATCTGCTGCTAGAACTGGAGCAGGTTACCCATTGCTTTGACCCCCAAAATGCGCTGTTGAGCCTCCTTGTTTGAAAATTGTTCAAGTCCAATTGCTGCTCCAGGGAGATTCTGATAATTGGTCCTATACTCTAGTGTCTACCTGGCAGGCACAAACAAGGAGTGCCTCTTGGGAGGGGAGGAAAATTGAGTCTCCATGTCCATTCAGTCCTTAGCTGCTCCAATTAGCATGGCAATAAGAAAGTCAGTTGTTAGGGTACTTCTGTGTCTTAATACCCAGGGTATGGTTTGTTTCAAGATAGCTAAGCTCGCTTCGTTCAAATTGTCATCATTCACTGACCATGAACCAACTGTAAATTTGCATGAAGTCCCCTGACTTGCTCTAACTTGTACTGATGTGGCAATAACTACTTAGGAGTACAAATATGTTCCTGGAAAACCATCGACATTAGAGCTGAGCGTCTGTTCAGTTACAGATGCCTCTGGCTATAAAATAACGGAACACCCTGCTCCACACTTTGTTTTTAAACACCAAAATACCTTCCAGGAGTTCGGTTCTTTTTAAAAAACTGCAGTTCCCGCTGACTGTAAGGCCTGTCTTTTATACTTAGGGGACTTTGCTACGACAGCCATGCAAAACTGACATAAGCATTTACCAGCTCCAGATGGAACATTGACTCTCCCACCCTTGATTGTAATGACTGAATGTTATATTTACTCATTCATCAAAAAGACAGTCTTTTTGGGTGGCTGAAGGAGTACAATTTTGCAAGGCTGTTTTATGGTATGGGTGGGAAGAAGTTTTTTTTATGTAGCTAAAACAAGTGGCATTGGCAAATTATTATTGCTGTGTTTTTTATATTGACCGGTAGTAACTCAAATCCTGCCAAATTAATTTGGCGATTTCAGGTAGATGTGAAGTCTAAAGCGTGACAAAGGTAACATTTAATCCTTGCCTATGCTAGGCTTTTTCCAAAAAGGTCTTTTCTATACACAAAAGATGCATTCATTCAACTATAATTTTTTAAAAATATTTATAAATAATTTTTAAAAATTGGCTTAGCTAAAGCAGGGTAAACCCTAATGTGGACTCTCTTAAATCCGTTTGCACTTGGCTCATATCAACTTAAGTGCCAGTATCCTCTGCTCCAGAATTCACCTGGAAGAATCAGTTCTGTGGCCTGATCCCACTCCCACTGAAGATAGTGGAGTGTTTGCATTGAGTTTTCATGGGGACTGGATCAAGCCCCTAATGAATAGTGGCTCTGATTTGATTTCCTTTGTTGTGCCTCTGAGCAGAGTTATGAATCAGAGGGGTAGCCGTGTTAGTTTGGATTTGCAAAAGCTCTGTAAGGGCCACAGCACTCTTTGTCACTTGGGCAGAGTTATATTTGCCTGGGATGGTTGTCTAGTGATAACTCCATGCACTTCAAGGCGTGAAACTTGTGTCTGGGTTCCAGGCTCTGTCCTGTGCTCCTTAGGTCAACAGGAGCTGCAAGTGCTGTGGAAAGCAGCATGATTGATGCCTGGTGAAGGGGAAGATTGTTTCAAGCATGCCTCCCTGTCTGACTCAAAGGCAGCAATCGATAAAGGATTGCTTGACTAGAGCTAGCTCATGATCTGACGGGCCTTTGGTAGGAGTAAAGGAAATGTATCCCTGAAGAGGAAGAGAGCTCAATAGCTGTATTTTTGTTTAAAAGCATGGGGTCAGGTTTTCAGATGGTGTGAACTGGCCTAGTTTTAAATAGTCAAGGAGCAGCCTCTTGTATGCAATCTCACCATCGGCTCTCCCCATTCTGCTGTTCTTTCCCCATCTCCGATGGTCATTTTTTTTAAAGATTGCATTCGTCATGTCACAAGTAGCTTGTAATGTTTTACTGACATGTGGAATTAATTTTCATCTCTCTGGCTCCTGAAGGGGATAGTGGTAAAGGTCCTCCTCTTCTCCAGATTTATGTGGCTCTCTTAGACCATCTTGGGGATCCATACCTTCTCCAGATTCAGAGAACAAACAGTTCTTGACTGTTTTGACCGTCCATTTGTACCAGGCACATCATTATTCGGGCTTTCTGGTAGATGTGTTCAGATAAATTTGTAGACTTGTTTTAATAGTTTCAAGATGATCTCAGTTGATCTAACCTGGTAGGTACTGACAAAAGCTGAACATATTGCTTCATTAACTGCTGCTCCCAGAAATCGGATGGTTCAGATGAAAGGAAATGGAAAACAGTTTTTGTCTCAGGGGCACTAGTCAGAATTTGAACATATGGCAGTAGAACTGTTTCATTATATGAGATGAGTTTAGTGAGTTTCAATCCAGTTCTGAGGGATAAAAAGCCACCTTCCCATTTTTTCCATGTGCAAGTGTGGATTCTTCTTTCTCTCCTTCTACACTGCTATTCCAGAAATTGATCAGGATTAAAGTGATCACTAATAAAAAACAGTAAATATATGTTTTCAGTGACTGCTAATGCGGGGAGGGGAGGCAAATTCAGAATGTTTTTCTAGCCTTCTACTGTGGCAGGGTATCTTCTGGCACACTGGGAAGGGGTGTGTTTGTGTGCGCAACGTGCGTGCATTTCCATTGTGATCCGGTTAGAAAATTTGGCCCAAGTGTCCAAGAAGATACAGGACACAGCCCATCTCCAGAAAGAGAGGTTAGCAGCTGCTCTCCTGCTACAAGTAGAGCAAAAGCTACTGTGATCAGATGCCTATGCTGAGCAAGCTCCTTTTCTGTTTAGCTCACAACAAGAGAGGGAACACAGCAGTAAGTGGGGTCAGGTGGTAAGGCTGTGTGTGTTGCTGTCAGCCTGTCCGTAACAAGGCTTCAAGAAATTGTGAGTGACAAGCGTGAGCCCTTCCAGAGGCTCAGCTAAATATAGGACACTTTAAATAACTGCAGATCCACCCGCTCTCTGATACCTATTCTATGATGCAACTTTTGGTGTAATGTGTGTATGAGGCTCTCACTACAGTCTTTCCCTTCTACTTCTTCCCTCCCTCCAAATGTTTTTTTTTTCCAGGATATCAAGTCTGTCTCCATAGAGGTTTGTTCTATGCTAATGCAACAACCATCCCTGGCTGAAGGCAGTTTTCCAACCTCCCTGGATGCTGCTCTCCCTCCAGGATGAGTAGTATCAGAGGGGTAGCCGTGTTAGTCTGGGTCTGCAAAAGTGACAAAGAGTCTTGTAGCACCTTATAGACTAACAGATCTTAGGGATCATGAGCTTTCGTGGACTAAGACGAAAGATGATGAAGTGGGTCTTAGCCCACGAAAACTTATGATCCCTAAGATCTGTTAGTCTATAAGGCACTACAAGATGCTTTGTCGCTTTTCCAGGATGAGTGACGGCTATTACTTCTAGCATGCAGGGAAAGGGAGTATAGGGTTCCGGGTCTTCATTTTAAAAAAAATTAGATCAGCCCAAGCCAGAATCCTGAATTCAAACCACTCAGCCTGGAAGCTTTTTGAACCTTAGGCTTCAGCTATGAATATTGGATCCAGTCTCAATAATGGGCCTGAACTGAAACTTCCAATCCAAACATTCACAAACTTTGAGAAAGTTTCTCATCAGAGCCAAATCCACATCCAAATTCTGCAAGTGGGGCCTATCTTCTACTGAGTGCAGCCATGCTTAGCAGCTGCTTTGAATGTGTGTTTGAGACTAACATTAAGTACATGCAGCCAATATTTATACCTTAGAGAATTGTGCTATCCTCAGTGGTGGGAGAATGGTCTAGTAGTTAACATATAGGAACTCAAAGTCTGGAGACTGAGGCTCTATTCCGAGCTCTGCCGCTTACTAACTCAAACCTTTAGCAAATCTTTTTGCCCCCCCGGGCCTCAGTTTCTCCATCTGTTAAAATAGGAATAAAAATAACTTGTTAAACCCCCCAAAATACTCACCTCCTAGGGATATTGTGAGTATTAATGTTTGCAAAGCTATTTAAGGTTCTCTGCTGAAAGGAATTATGTACATATTAAGTGGTACCTCAAGGCGGTGGATCTCATGACTAACTGTTGAAGGCAGACCCTTGAAGAAAATAGTCATGTTGTACTTGTGTGGGATTTTATATTATATTTTAAGAGAGACAGATCCTTTGATATTAGATGCAAACAATATGCCTGACTTAATTGCCCTGCTCTCCAAACACAGACCTACCCAGTTTACTATTAAGGATTCTGAGTAATATATTCTAAAAGGCAATTTCCTAAATTAAGTACTACAATTAGTACTACCAGTCAGAAAAATCTATGGACATGTAGTACTACTTTATAAGATATATAATTGTTCAAAAAAGTAATGTGCAGGGGAAAAGGGGCAATGAGATTAAAGACTGCTCCTCAGATCAGACCCAAAGAGTCAATAAACATGGGCTTCACTGTTAACGGTGAGAATATTTGTCTCTTCTGGACTGATTGGCTCATAGTCTGCTTCACTGTTATAGTCAGCAGTAACAGAAACCCTGGGCTAAATGTTGCCTACAGTTACACCTATGCAACTACACTGATTTCAGTGGGACTATAACGGGGAGTAAAACCTGGCAGCAAATCTCTGGTATCACCAAGCTGGAAAAAAAAAAGTCTAGCCAGTTGATTTTATTATGCTGTAGCTTTTTATTGAGATACGCAATTTATTAAATCTTTAATTGTCTGTTCAGAAAACTGCAAGCCAAGACACACATTTACTAGGTTGGCCGTGGGCAGAAATATTAGCAGAACAAAGTGACTATCTACATTGGCCAAGGAGACTTGTGCAATTGTACCTAAGAATGGAGCTACTTACGTAAGTGAAAAATGAAGAACATTTCTATCACTCATGCATTGGTGCAGAAATCAAAGTGAGGAAGCTCACTCACCATTAAATACAAAAACCAAAACAGTCTGGCAAGAAATTCAAATATGATCTGTCCTAAGTACTGGGAATTCAAGGAAACTTCTTAGGTGGTATGTCTGCAATGCCAAATAGACCTACCCAATTGAAAACAGGACTACTCCCTGCCACATGGAGAGGCAAATTGTCAGGAGAAGATGCAGATCTGTAATCAAGGTATTTTGGGAAAGGTTTTTAAACAGACGATGGTGATATAAGTGCTGTTGTCAAGTTGGGGGAGATCTTGGGAAGGCAAATCCCAAGCACATGATGGAGGCTGAATATAGAGGAGTGTGTGTGACTTAGCCACAATCCAGTCTTGAAAAAATACATCCTAGGAAAAGGTATTGTTACCCCTCACTCATATGCCACTATTTAGAATGTTCTTCCAGATTACAGCTGTTTTATAGCAGTGATGTGGCCCATAGGACCGCAAAGATCTGAATGCACACAAAGGCACTTCAAAATCAGTCTCTGTCCCTGGCACCTCATCCCAGTGAAACAAGCTTAGTTTTCATTCAGCGGCCGTTTTCTCGGGTTCATTTATTAGAACATATTCCTTTCCTTGGAGACTGTTTCCAGTGAAACAATTTTGGTTCTTGGTTGGGGTTTGGCTCCATATGGGTTTTGATGAAAGCCTGAAATGTTGTCTTGGCTATATCTGTGTCTGACTCTCTCCAAACTTTTTCAAGGTATGATATTGAGCAGGCAAGTACCATGTAAAGTAGCACATTGAACAGTATCTAAGGGCTTGTCTACACAAACATTTGCACTGGTTTAATTGAAAATGTGCTTTTTAAACTGATTTTGTTAAACCAATACAAATCCTTGTGTGAATACTCTAACTGGCTTTGAGTGGCTTACGATGGTTTAGCTTAATTCAACTCCTTACTGATCTAAGCTACATTGATACAAATCACTCTTAAGATGTCAGGGATGGCACTAATTGTTCAGTTTCTAAGCCAATCTTGTTAAATCAAGACAGTTTTTGTGTGTAGACGAGGCCTAGCACTAGGAGAATTTGGGACCAGAACATGAATATGTATCGAACAGTTATAAACACGAACATGTCAATCCCATGGAATAGAGGGATGTTGCTAGGAGAGAACAGGAGAATGCTTTTGACTGTGAGATCTGTTTGACTATGGAAGATTCACAGAAGTGGTAGAATTTCTTGAGACTCTTAAAATGAAACTGGACTAGGTGTTAGAACATACACTGTACAGAACAAACGTGTGTGGTAGAGGTGCGGAGTTGATGCCTGTAGAGGGACGGCACTGGGGCTCGTCCCTCTGCGGGGCGGTTGGGCACCACACCGCCTCGCCTTCGTCTCTCAGCCAGGCTGGGGAATACCTGGCCTGGAGCTCAAGTGCTCCGATTGGCCTGAGCAGTAACAGTTCAGCACACCCCGGCCCTGAGGTAGGGCGGGGCAACAAACACATGTAAAGTCAGGGCTCAGACCCTCAAGCAGGGGCTGAGCGGCGCCAGACGGCTAGCACTGGCGTCTGGCTGAGGGGGAGACTGCCACCCACGGGTAAGGATGGCAGGGGGGACGCAGGCCCACCCACTCCACTGCGTCCCGGCCCGGGGCCCTAGCAGCGGTAACAGACCCGCTGCAGTCAGTGGGGATCCTGACCGCAACACACTGACATGGGTTCTGGCTCATTCCCTGGGCCACTTCCTAACTCCCCCTCAAAGGGTACCTGGCTGGACGCCGTGTCGTCCATGGGCTCCTCTGAATCGCTGTCAGGGGGCAGAGGTGGCAGCTCCTCGGGGTATCCAGCCGGCAGCGCGCATGGCTCTTCCTCCGGGTAGCTGGCTTGGGGTAGGCTCAGCCAGTCCTCCTCCGGGTAGCGGGCACAGGGCAGGCTGGGGGGTGAGCACAGATTTCTCCGGCTCCGCCCACTTTGGTCTCTGGGGAAGCTCGTCCCTCTGCGGGGCGGTTGGGCACCACACCACCTTGCTACAATGCCCTAATAGATACTTCTGAAAAATTTACCCTTGAGCCTAAGCCTAGAAGTTGGTTTAGCAGATCAAATAAGTTAATGATGGTAATTACCAAAGTCCCATTTTCAGAAGTGACTTAAGACACTAAGCCTCTTTGACTCAAAGTGCCTACATTCAATTTTTAAAAGTGCCCAAGTAATGTTTTTGAAAATGTTCCCCAAAATCTTTCAAGAAACTCTTCTAAAAATGCCTGTACTTGGAAACTTCAAGATGATTGCAGTTAGTTGTTTGGAGACAAAAGACCTGGTTAGCTTGTTTAGCATGTAGCTATAAGCTGAAGACTTCAACATTTTTGAAAAGTGAACAGTGACTTTTGGATGCTGAGCACCTCTCCTGTGAAAATCATTCCCTTTTAAGGTGTCTCAAGTGAGTACCAAAACACTGAGGCCATCAAAATCATTAGCCACTCTTGCAAATCTTGACCTAGGAGTTCTCCAGAGGATAGAGTCTCCTCTCCCCACCTCCAACCAGGTTTTAGTCATTCTCTTCCTGTTGACTTTAATGGGGAGCTATGGAGCAGCCAAACCACCTTTCATGCTTCTCTGAAAGTATTCCACCCTAAAGCATAAATCTCCCTTTTAGATAATTTTGCATAGTTTAATCATTCTTTCTGCAAAAAATGTTACTCTAACAATAACAGATGAGTCTGTCAAAATCAGCCAGTAGAGGGTGGTGTTGAGCCCTGGGAGGCCTTCTCCTTGCCAGGAAGGTTGAATGCATTGTTTCCTTTGTTCAGCATTAGTTCCTAAATCTGTTTCTAAAGCAAATCACATGGTAGTCTTTATTCAGTATAGGTCCACCTTGCATAGCTTTAGCTTTCATCCTCAAAGTTTCTCCATGGATTAAGGTATAAGATTTAATCCTTTGCCGCTTGGGCCCATCGCTTCCCAACTACAAATCTTGCATCAGGATCTGACTCATGAGGTGTCTGGAACCAGAGTGTTGTTGTGGGCCCATCTTTGTGGTAGAGCTTACAAGATGTAATGGAATGTGTACACATGTGTTTGTGCATGAAGCCATGGGTATAGACCACTCCAGGCATGGTCAGGCAGCACCTTTCTTCCTCTTGGTTTGACACCTAGAAACAACCACCACTGAGTTTGTTTCTTGTTAACTATTTCATGACATTTTTGCCCTACCTTGGTCCTTCTGGAAATGTTGGCCTTACCATGATGAACATTTGATTTTATTGTGGCATCTTCTGTTCTGAGTAGAGGCTATTCCTTAAAATTATTGTAAATGTTGATATATGTTTAGTGGTCATTACTGCAGATAATATTTAAAAGGAGACTGTTGCAAACATTAGCAAGGGGAGTGGAAATCATAAGGAAAGTAACATCTGTACATATTGTTCATAGGTTGCATTTGCTTTAGAGAGTTGTATGCCCCTCCCTGCACTCCCTTGCACTGAAGGTAATGCCAATGAGACCATTATGAGCCTGTTTCAATATCGAGGCATTTTAATTATCACCCGTTAGGGCGAGTACCTCTGTAATCCTCTCCTAGAACAGTGCACTTGAAAAAACGATATGTTCTTCTGCATATAGGGAAATACCTGAGAGAAAGAAAAAACCTTTGCTTCCTCGGACCCACAAAGCCAACGATGACCAGTCACAGCACACAGATTAATATGGGAAGTTTAAGACTTACCAGCTTGTTGGTATTACAACCACTTCTCGTCCTTTCTGAGTCTATATGTGCATGCACATGCTTGTACAAATACGCTATTAAGTTCCAGGAAACACTAGTGGAAATCTAGTTAATCTCTGCTGAGACCACCCTGGAATAACCCCAATCAGCAGATTAATTTTGATGGTGCCCACTGGAATTTGGACAAAGACTACATTAGCAGAGAGGTCATAAACCATCATGGAAGGAACTCCCTACCGAAAATGGAGTAATGCCTTGGATTTGCTCTGACTCATCTTGCAGAAATAAATACAGTGTGTATCAGTTCCCTGGGGTCAGTCAAGTGATGTCTTTTATCAAACTCTTTTAAAAAGTACATTTGCAGGGACGAAAACATTAAAGTAAACCCAATAAATACTGCTTCAGTTTTCAACCAGAGAAATACTGTGCTTGACCGAGCTTGGTATGTTTCCCAGAAATTATTCCTCTTTTTTTTAAAAAAACATCAGCCTGAAATGCCGTTGCTTCTCATGATTAGGCACTGGGGCCAGATCCTGTTGTCCTTTACACTATTGTAAATCCCAAGAGGATGAACAAACATTCACTCGGAGTGCAGCAGCAGTCAAAAGAGCTAACAGAATGTGAGGAACCATTAGAAAAGAGTAAGATAATAAAACAGAAAATATCACAATACCACCAGATAAATCTGTGGTATGGCTACACTTTGAATACTGCATGCAGCTTTGGTTGCCCCATCTCAAAAAATGGTATTTTACAATTTGAAAAGGTACAGAGAAGGATGACAAAAATGATTAGAGTACGAAACAGCTCTCACACAAGGAGAGATTATGAAGACTGGGATTGTTCATCTTAGAAAAGAGATGACTATTGGGGGATATGATAGAGATCTGTAAAATCATGAATGGTTTGGAGAAAGTGAATAGGGAAGTGTTTTTTTTATCCCTTCACATAATACAAGAACTAGGAATCACCCAAAGAAATTAATAGGCAGGAGGTTTAAAACAAACATTAGGAAGTACTACTTTGAACAACGCAGTTGACCCGTGGAACTCAGGGCTGGGCTACACTACTGCTGAAGTCGCAGTATCTTAGGTCAACTTACCTGGCCATCCCCACAGTGGCAAGTCTAGATGAGACACGATAAATTGACCCCCGATACATCAAGCGCTACCCACTGATCTGGCAGGTAGTGTAGCTGTACCCTCATTGCCATGAGATGTTGTGAAGGCCAAAAGCATACCAGGGATTGAAAAAAGAATTAGATGAGTCCACTGAGAATAGGTCCATCAATGGGTATTAGCCAAGATGATCAGGAACACAACCCTATGCTCTTAGTGTCCTTAAACTTGGAATGCCAGATGCTGTGACTGGCTGACAGGAGATGGATTGCCCTGTTCTGTTCACTCTCTCTGAAGCATCTGGCACTGGCCAGTGTCAGAAGACAGGATACTCGGCTAGATGGACCATTGGTCTGACCCAATATGGTCATTCTTATTCCTTTAACTCTAGTGGATTTGATTCCCTTTTCCTCAGGTATAAATGTGAGATCAGAATCTGACCACTGGGTTTCTAAGTTGATCACTATAAAAATTAGTTGGGTAAAGGTCCATTGGCCAGCTGAAGACTTGTTAATATTTTAATTCATGATTTAGTTTAATCAATAACACTCTTTTTCCCACCTAGGTGACCTCACTAGTGTTGGGGAACTTCTGTGCCTGACTTAGGATTGTGGGGAATGGAATTCCCATCACCTCCTTCCCATTTATCATCATTCATGCATTGGTACTTTGCCATGTGTGTTTGGTACTTTGCCATGTTAAAAAGGAGCTTCTCTCAATGTTCCCTGGAGAAAAACGCTGGTGAGAAAGGGGAGATTCTGACCTTTACAGAGAAACAGAAAATACATATTGCAGCAGCCCCAGAAGAGCTAGAATGGACTGAATGTTCCTAAACCTTTATAGTAATGTTGCTTCAATAATTCACATAATAATTAAGAGCTTGACCCTGAAGCCCTTATTGCTGTGAGTCATGATTGCAGAATCAGACTCCATTAGCACACAAGACCGCACATGGAGCCCAGAGACAGCAAGCTATTTACTTTAAACATATTTATTAAATGGAAGGTGGGGAGGACCCTATGCATACTCAGTTCAGGGGGCAGGTTGGTACAGGACTTGAAAATATGGCATAAAGCCTCCTGCAGGTCTTTGATCTCTGGAGCTAGCCTGGGTTTGGCCCCAATGGCTTCTCTAACGTATGGTTGGCTATTGAGGCTCCTGTGCTCTAGCCACTCCCCTTTCCTTGGCACAATCACTAACACGCTGCAGTTTGTGCTGCCGGAGTGGCACACAGCAGTTCCTTAGCATTGACCAGGATCTGACCCACTATTTCCTTCCATCACCTCATTTGACGCTGTGCAGACCAGTCTGTTTTCTTGCCACATCTAGCTCCCATAGACTTACATGGGACTACTGGGTGCAGAGCACCTCTGAAAAACAGGCCGTTTGTACTTAGGTGCATAAATAGGGATTCAGGAGCCTACCTCTGGGCAGCCAGGCAAAATTTTTGCCTTAATTTTAGGAATCTGTTCCCAGTTTGTAATTTGATGGATAGTTTGTCAGAGCAAATTTGAGCCCCAGAGGGTGTTCGTGAGTTGTCCTCTTGACGCTTTGCTGTTCACTGTTTCTGCACCAGGATAAGATGATGGACACTTTTTATTGTTTTTTAAACAAGAGAATTGAAAATAGTGAAGAATGGATACTCCACTTCATGCATCTGTCCCCATTCTCACGAGCAAATATGTGTGTTTTGTAAGAAATATGAGCATTCTCCAGACTTATGTGTGAAACCCCCATTTGAATGAATGTTCACTAAGGGCATGGGCATGTTTGGAATTTGAGTGATTTCCAACACTTGCAATATTTCATCAGCTCTGGATACAAGGACTGTTCTCATTCCTTTTCCTCAAGTCAGGTGTCTGCAAGAATCATTCTGCCAAATTCTTCCCTGGTGTAACGGGTGAGTCCCTGCCTCCTCGAGATTAGCTTTTGGCTCAGAGTGGTCACCCTCCCAATGGCATCCCTAGAAGAAGCCTGAGCGGGCACCTTCCTGCAGCAGCTGCATGAAGGTTTCAGGAAGTCTGTGAGTAAAAGGCTGACATTTTGGTGAATCATTTTGTCTCCCTTTTCAAAATTCATTCTATTTTAAGAGAATCTACTGCTGGTGAAACGCACTGAGTGACCACCTTGAAGACTGAAGTCTTCTGTCTGTCCTCAAAAACAGGTACTGCACAGAGATTGCTAGATTCCCCTGCCAGTGTAACTCCTCCCTGACCTGAAGGGATCCCTTCATGGGCAGGAAGGTAATTCTGGCACCATGCCCATTCAGTGCTTATGCTAGTTCCCCATCATGGGGGTGCCTGTAAGAGGTGAAGATTCTGGGAAAGATATTATTGTGGCTAATGCATAGGACTGGGAGTCTGGAGATGTGGGTTCTATTTCAGGCCCTTCATGCTCAGTGTGACCTTCGGCAAGTCTCTGTGCCTTAATTTCCACATTGAAATGGGGAATCCATGATGCTGCTTTGCCTCCCAGGCTTAATATCTGTAAAACACCTTGAGATCCTAGGATGGGAAGCTCTACAGGAAGTATTATGTCAACAATTGTCCATTATGAATTTGGACTTGACACCACCAACTCATTTCAGAAACTGACAGGTGATAGTACTCTTGGCTACAAACTGGGCCACTAGCTATTTAGTAGCGAATGAGCTACAGGCTCAGGGCTGGTTTGCATGTGAGATAGCTTTGGTAGGCTGTTAGTTGTGAAAGATGTTCTTCTAACTCCTTCCTTGAATACTATTTGCTGCCCAGTGCCAGTCCTTGCTGGGAACATGGAATTTCTGTTGATGCTTTTCCAATAAATATCCCGTATGTCAATTGTGTACATACCTTACATGGTAAGAAAACCTCTCCTACGTCCATATTTGAGTGGTGCATGTAATTGCTTTCTTGCTCTAGTCTTGGCATATGTTTATGTAAATGCTGCTCATGCACAGAAGATTTGCAGCCCCAGCACACACTGCCTGTGAACGTGTTCCCCACAACACGTTCATCCCTCACTGGAAAATGATTCTCTTTTTGGATGGTTTGTGATGAGTACAGAAACGTAATCATTTGCGACGAGAGCAGATACAACATATTTTATAAAGAACTCGCTGTATGACTTGGACAAGAATTACAACATGCTAGCTCAGAAGAATTCTAAAGCTCTTATAACTGAGATTTTTCCATTTTATAATTGACCAAGAAGCCAAGAGACGACCTATTGGCCAGCATTATGGTTAGAAGAACAGCCACAGGACTATGCAGTGCTGCAGTTTTATATTCATCTCAAAGCCAAGCTTAAGTAGAGGTTGAAGATGCAATCTGAATTAATGGTAACTAGACACATCAAGAGGCAGTGTGGGAACACTGGTTTTAACAGCCTCAAATTAGGTTCCTGGGCAAAGGAATGAATTGCAAACCCCAAAGTTTTTCCTTCTTGTTGGTTTTAGAAGTCCAGCATTCAACATGTGACAGACAAAATGCTTAAATTACTGAATCCTCATACAGAGCCTTCCATCCAAGAATCTCAAAGCATTTACAAACCTAACTAGCTAAGGATTTATATAGCACCTATCCTCATAATAGATAGGCACCTCCGTATCTAATCTAAGGGTATATCTACACTATGAAATTAGGTCAATTTTATAGAAGTTGATCTTTAGAAAGCGATTTTATACAGTTGATTGTGTATGTCCCCACTAAGCGCATTAAGTCAGCAGAGTGTGTCCTCAATACTGTAGCTAGCATCAACTCATGGAGTGGTGCACTGTGGGTAGCTATCCCACAATCCCCATAGTCTCCACTGCCCATTGAAATTCTGGGTTAAGCTCCCAATGCCTGATGGGGCGAAAACATTGTCGCAGGTGGTTTTGGGTACATGTCGTCAGTCTCCCATCCCTCTCTGATAATATATCTGTCAACCTCCCTGGGAAGTAGGTCAGTATTGTTATCCTTCTAGGTTGTGTGTGCGTTGGTGGGTTTTTTGTTTTTTTTACTGTTGAAGATATTGTGATTCTGAGAAGTTAAATGACTTGCCCAAGGTCTCAGAGTATGTTATTGTCTGAGTCCAGGAGGAGTCAGGTCTCCTCACTTTGTCGTATACCCAGCACACTAGTCTGTGCTGTCTTCAGTTACACACATGCACATATGCATTTAACTGTAATTTTGTGCAAACTTTTGAACCCACTCAAACACTGGGTCAGGCTGACTAAACTAGTGATAGTGGACAATTGATATGATCAGTTTACCTGCTTATTTTGCTCAGCCTAGGGCTTGCTCAGTAGCTATTCATACGCCATCCTTTACCTAGTAACTACAATGTGACTTCCAAAACTTCCCCTGCATTATGGTTGGATTCAATATTCTCCTTCACCACCTGTCCTGAAGTGTTGTGTTACTTGTAGTGTTTCTGTGCACCATGAAATAGCTGCTGGGTTTCACCCTAGAAGTTGCTGCATTTCAGTGGTGTATGAGGTAATTGCTATGTACAGGCCAGATGCCTCCTTCAGCTGTGTAGCGTGAGAGCCAAACAGGGGTAGAAAGACCCCATAATGAGTGAAACAGAGGGCAGGGTCTGCACAGCATGCTACCCTATGCCCAAGAACCTGCAGCAGTTCTGCATATACATTGGCGAGAGAGAGTTCATAGCTGCTCTGTGCGGCGTGTTCTACTCCAGAAGCAGCAGAAATACAAGTCAGAAATCAGAACTCTCTTCTGTCCCACATACCATCTACCTGCTCTTTGTAGGTGCAGAGCATGGCAAGGGCAGTTAATGACATTACATGTTCCTCAGGAGCTATGCTGTCAGATGAAAGGGCAAGCAGTGTGGGGCAGGGATTGAAGTCTGATTTCCCTGCAGAATTCTTGACCATTATATGCCCTCTTCATGAGGTTGGAAATTCTTGCTCCCTTAGGGTCTTTCTTCCTCTTTCTTCTAGGGTGGCCAACCAGAGCCTGAGAAGGAGCCAGAGTATATCACCAAA